>CADCXT010004030.1:0-146817 GCA_902806775.1 Microtus agrestis
AGTATATTGAGAATTTACCATTTCTTATGTTACAGATAAAAAGCTGACAAGCGGGTGTAGCTCACCTACTACTTAACTGGCTCTCTTAAAAGTCCACACATCTCAGTTCTTATATGTTTTCTAAAACCAAGTTTTCTTTAAAATTATACACAAACACACAACACATACACGGACATATATAGTGGATTTGCTATGTTGATAGACAGAATCTAAAAATGTTTTAGTATTTATGTTCTGAAAAAAATGTAAATATATTTACCTTATCCATTTCTGATTCCAATTTCTTCTAGAACATAGGAATAGCTTGGTGAGGAATTTGTGGATCTCTGTAGCCTTTCTGGTAGGAAGTCATAGTGTTTCTTAAGCCAACAATAGGTCTAACCTAGAAAATGAGGAAGGTACTGTCTATAGTCATGGTATTTTTAGATCAGTCCTCCTAAGGAAAATTATAACACCACAGACTCACTTCAAAAAATTTATAGGTTACTGGTTGAGAATATCTCATTTTATATTTTATGCTGTCAATAAACTTCTAAAAACTAAATGAGAATAAATTAGAATTTTTATAGCACAGAGTTTTGGGGGCTTTTGCTGTCCTTTGCTGTTTATTGTTCCTCTCAGAAATTTTGTGAATCAAAACAAAGTAGTTATCTTGCCAAGGAAAGCAGCACAAGCAGTGGCTCAAACTTACTTTGTTTGGGTCTAGCAAGAAACTGCCCCTCACAGTAATTTGGCCGAAATTCTGTGAGATTTTGTGCTGATGAGATTTAAAGGCTCAGCCCGAGATAAGAACTCTGGAGGGAACAAGTGCAATTTCATACAGCTGTGATGGGGGGATGTCCCACGTGTCCTCTCATCCCACCCAAATCTACACTCTGTGTTTCTTTCATAACACTACAAACAGGCATCTAAAAATAACAATACAATAAAACAAAATAAGATACAGTACAAACCAACAAACCAAAATAGGACAAAACAAATAAGAAGAAAAAGTACAAGAAACACATGTAGATGCAGTCACTCACACACAGCCCTGGGACCCCATCTGGCGTTAACCCATGCAGGCCCTTTGCTTGATGCCACAGTCTCTTTGGGTTCTTATGTGCACTGGTTCTGCTGTGTACAGAAGACACTGTTGTTTCCCAGTGTCCCCCATCCTCTCTGGCTCTTACACTCTTTCTGCCTCCTCTCCTGCAGAGTTCTCTGAGGCCTGAGGGGAGAGATTTGGTGGAGACATCCCATTTGGGACTAAGTGTTCAATGTCTCTCATTATCTGCACATTGTCTGACTGTGGGTCTGTTTATTGTTTCCATCACTACCGAAGGAAGTTTGTGACAACCAAGCAAGACACTGATCTATAAGATAGCAGAATGCCATTAGGAGTATTTTTGTTACTATTTTCCATTGGCAGAACAGTAGTATTTTCTTTCCCCAGGTCCCAGGGCTATCCAGTCTAAGGTTCTTAGCCCCAAGCAATGTCAGGGATGGTTCATCTCATGGATTAGGCCTTAAATCCAATCAGATTGGTTGGTTATTCCCACAAGCTTTGTGTCACTATTACCCTAGTGCATCTTGCAGGAAGGATAGGGATATGGTTAGGGTTAGGCATACTATTAGGGTTTGGTTTAGAATTAGGGTTATGGTTAAGATCATTAATGGCTTAGGGATATTTCAGAGTCAGAGATTTTAAGACAGTGTGAGACTATATGTGTATAAGCATGAGTGCGGGTAAGTACAATAGTACATTTGAGTGTCATGATGTGTGTGTTTATATGCCTGTATTTTTCATGCCTATAATAGGAGTATGACTTGATGTACAAGGATTTGAGTATAAAATGGTGTTTCTCTTGGTATGTGCTTGGAGGTATAATTGAAGGTGTGTGTGCGCACACATGTGCCTTTGTGTGTGTGAGTGAAATAGTGCATAGAAGTGACAGTGTACAACGGACAAGTGCATAAGTATGCTGAGTGAAAGTGTCAGTGCAGTAGTTGTGCAAAATGTAAGGAGTGTGACCCCATGCAAGAATGTGTGTTTATGAGCCCAGAATGAAGTATGAATGTGTGACTGCTTGATGTGGGAATGATTTCTTATTAATAAAGAAACTACCTGGCCCATTCGATAGGTCCACCCTTAGTTGGGTGGAGAAAACAGAACAGGATTCTGGGAGAAGGAAGCCGAGTCGAGGAGTCGCCATGATGTTCCCATGCCAGACAGACGCAGGCTAGAATCTCCCCGGTAAGCACACCTTTGGGGTGCTACACACCTTATAAGAAATGGGCTAGTCAAGGTGCGAGAGTTAGCCGAGAAGAGGCTAGATATGATGGGCCAGGCAGTGCTTAAAGGAATACAGTTTCCATGTAATTATTTCCAGGCATAAGTAAGCTGCACGGGCGGCTGGGTGCTGGGGACACAACAGCCCGGCCGCTGCTCCATCAACAACTGCTTGAGAGAAGAGTATGCATGTGTGGCTGAGTTCACACGAGTGTCAGTGGCAGCATGTATATTGAGTGTGCGTTTTGTAGTGTGCAAGTAAGTAGCATCATTACTAATCCATATTTTGTTGCAGTGATAGGCATCATAACCAAAGCAACATGGAAAGGAAGTGTTTGTTTCAGCTCACAGGTTAATCCACCAGTGAGAGAAGCCAAGGGAGGAACACAAAGCAGGACCTGGAAGCAGAAACCATGGAGAAAAGGAGATCACTGGCTTGCTTCCTCTGGCTTGCTTCTCCTGGTGTGCTCAGCTACCTTTCTTACATAGACCAGGCCCATGTGCCTAAGAACAGCACCGTGCTCAGTGGGTTGGTCCCTCCTTCCCTGACTGTAACTAAGAAAATTCCTCATGGATGTGCCCACAGTCCAAACTGACAGAGACAGCTCCTCCATTGAGATTTCTTTTTCTCAGTTAATGTCTAGGTTTGCCTTAAGCTGACAAAACTAACTAGCACAGAGTATGTAAGTATGTGCAATAACGTATGCAGAACGTGTAAAGGTATGACTGTGATTGTGTGTATACATGGCAATGTTATATGTCTGTAGTCATTTCTGTGTCAAATGATTAAAGGCACACACCACTCTATTATACTTTCAAGCACATACCCAGAAACCACAACCCTACACTCAAAACAATGTACACCAAATCATACTTGTACAAGCACAAACTCAGTGACTTGCTGAGTTCATCTCTGATCATTGTGTGTATCCACCCATCTGCACAAACAGGTACCCCTATCCAGCCAGCCACACTACCTGAAAATTATGTCATCAAACTGTGTCATTATGCCACGCCCCCTGCCTAGTGGGAAAAAAAATTCTCTATACTACCGGGAAAATGCGCATGTGCAATACAAAACCCCACTGAGCATAGGAACCAAGAGCAGTTGGCCACAACGGCACGTGCGTGCAACGATGAGGTCAGCTCCCCTTTAGGCCTAAATTTATGCATCCCAGGGCCAAGGAATGTGTCTGCGCATAAAAGCAAAAGCTGTTTAGGGACCCGCGGCAGAGGAGATAATTACACGCAATCATGAAACCCCTCACCCAACAGGCATTTACAAAGAACCCAGTATGCCAGGCACGGTTCTCTGAGTGCCGCTTTTACCACACTGTCTCCACGCCTATCACACTGCCCTGTGCACACTAAGCGCTCAGTACCAGCCAACTGATCAACTATAAAACGTCCTTCTGGACCCTGCCCTCACTGTGGAACTGCCTGTGTGGGACCTGCAGGGACCCTGCATGGAAACAGGTGGACGGTAGGAGGCGCTCTGCAGCTTGGGCCCATCCCTCACCTTTTTTTTCAGGCTGCAGGAACTGTGGCAGTCTGTGAGGTTGGACTCTGTCTGGACAGCCACAGGACTGGAGGCAGCAACACTGCAGAAGCTGGCCCTTTGGCTGAAGAAGGTGCTGGAAACAGAGGAGCTGTGCGAGGCTGCACTGGCTGCTGGTGCTGTCTTCGACCCCGATGTGTTCAAGAGAGAAGGCGAGGGTCAGGGTTTTAGCTCACACTCCTTCCAGATAAGCCTGCTTCAGGACCCCTCTGGCACCCATCTGCTGTTCTGAAAACTCCCGAGTCTCTGTTTGGGATTTCAGCTAGGTGGCCCAGCTGGCCCATTTCACGGAGCTGGTCTTCCCGGAGGCTCTCAGGTTTCACTAAGTATGACCTTTGTTCCCCCAGGATCATGGTGGACTTGCTGAATCTGATGTGGCTCTGCTCCATGTCTTCCAGATGTTGAAGGCCATGTGTGCTGAGCAGCCACTGGCGAAGACTCCATGACCATATTCCCGTCTACATGAGGAATTGGACGTTAGAGGTGTGTCTAGTGCTTCCGGTGGAGGGTGGCAGGATGGGGGAGGGGTGAAGAACTACAGGCTGGTTTGGCTCTGAATGGATCAGCCTGTCTTTGGGTTTCCTCCCAGGGTCTGCAGACCAATTCAACTTCCAGGGACCTTAGTTGGCTCTACCATTGGGATCACACTGTTGGATCGCAGACTGGTCCAAGCAGGCTAGGGTCCTTCTGTCTGACTCTTTCCCACCTCTTCATCATGCCTCTATTTCGCAGGTACTGGAATAAGCGTGGCTTTGGTCTCCATCTACCTGCCAACCACAGCCTCAGGGAAGCACTCAGAGTACAGGGCAGACAATTCCTTATCTATCCTTCCCAGACCTAGGCTTAGCTCCCCTTCATTTTAGGCCAGGTCTGCACCCCCCCATCTGGGGATTATTTGGGTTGCAGGACTGGAACCATCTGACTGCCTTGGGACACAGAGTAGAAGTCTGACAGAAAGATGCACCCATTGCTCAGGTGTGAAGGGCTTCCCTGCTCTTGTGGTCATGTCTGGGTTGGTGAATAAGAGATGGTGGTAGCCAGAGTGTAACAGAGGGATCTCAGGTCCTTGCACCTATACATCCTATCTGGTGCATCTGTTCTCTTTGGTTGTGGGAACACTCTGAAATACACCTTGTCTTCCCAGACAAGTGGATGGAGATCCAATGCTGTACCCTTGCCTGAAAGCACAGGAAGAACCTGGAAGGCACCCAAATAGGGTAAGGTGCTGACTTGGCCCAGTAAAGTAGGACTGTCGGGCCTGGGACCCACACATGCTCACTGACCTGCCCCTTTTCTTGCTCTTCTCTGTCTCTCTGGCTTCTATTGCCCTCCTTTCTCAGCTAGGAACAAAAACAAGGCCACCCCTTTCATCCAGCCTGCAGCCTCTCCCGTACCAAGTGCACGTGTCACTGGCCTGAGAATGGTCCTAAGATTCTGATACAGAGAAATCATAGGTTATTGCCTTTTAGAACCAAATCACCTGCCCAGATAGACACCTGTTGCAAAGGAGAGGGCTGCTTGTTTGTCCTGGACGCCTGGCTAGCTTACACCTGAAATAACCATACAGAAACTATATTAATTAAAACACTGCTTGGCTATTAGCTCTAACTTCTTATTGGCTAACTCTTACATATTAGTTTAATCCATCTCCATGAATTTGTGTATCACCATGTGGCAGTGGCTTATTGGATATTCTAACCAGTGTCCATCTCTGGTGGAGGATCCATGGCTTCTCTGACTCTGCCCTTCTTCCTCCCAGCATTCAGTTCTGTTTTCTTTGCCTACCTAAGTTCCACCCTATCAACTAGGCCAAGGCAATTTCTTTACTCATTAACCAATGAAAGCAACACACAAACAGAAGGAACTCCTACACCATTTCCCCTTCTCTGTTTAAACAAAAAGGAAGGCTTTAACTTTAACATAGTAAAATTACATAAAACAAACTGTTAACAAGCAAGAATTACAGTTACAATATTTATATCTACTTTATCTTTTATCATAACTAAGGAAAACGATAACTAAATTTTTCAACTCCATTAAAGACTCCAGAAGGATATAATATTATCTAAGTAAACAGGAAGTGCATTGTAAACAACTTTTAAAACTGTAGAACTGACAGAGACATCTCGCTGTCTGGACATTTACCCAAAGTTCTTCTGTATCAATGGGGTATCCATATTCAGCCTACAGGCCCATACCATTCAGCAGACTTTTCCATGAAGCTGGAAATTTTAAAGACAGTTCAGTTACTTTCTTCTGTGTCCTGAAGAATGTCTCACAGAGACTTTCATGCAGCAGGAAGCCTGAAGGACCGTCTCACCTTTAGGCAAGTTCAGTAGTCATTTCTCTGTGGGTTCTGCATGTCCAGTGAAGTAGTCCAGGCAAGAGCAGTTTCTTGCGTTAATGTCTAAGGAGGCTCTTTGATGCCCATCTTCCTCTCGAAGTAGCTTGGTGCTGCCAGGAGCATATATGTCACACTGTCTTGAAAAGTCCTAAATTTTTAAAATATTTAAGTGATATATTCTGTAGTCTTTGAAAGATATGAAGAATGCCTATCTACCTGAAATATATCTCTGTACATCTAGAAAAATCTTACTAACATGACTATAAACTTGACTGTTATAGATGATTACCTATTAACCTGTATTTCTTAATTATACATTGCATTTTTAAATGATCTAAATAATCATAATACCTGAATCAAGATCAGAAATAGATATACATATAACAAAATTAACCTTAAATTTGTATCACTAAGGCAAGATCCATACCAATGCAAATCTCTATAGCATATCTCCCTTTAAATGAAAACAAATATTTGTAGACAATATTTGGGAATATGAGCATAGTTCTGTCCATACTGCTTCCAGATGTATGGGGCACGTATTAATCGGGTCTTTCATGGTGTATCCTGTGTGCTAGGCTTATCTTAGTCCACAGTTGAGTGAAGAAAGTTCATGAGGGTGTTCACAGCAACCTTTCAGGAGGCCTTGGCCTATGAAACCATATTTTCCTGGAGGCAATCCACAGGTTCTTATCTTCTGTGAAAACAAAAGAAGAACCTCTTTTCCCAAGCAACATGTCCTTAGACCCAAATTCTGAAGTCATGATACCTTTATAATATACATGCTGGTTTAGCTTAGCAGCCCGTACAATGAAATCTTTCTGTATTTAGCTCCTTCACAGTCAAAAAATTAAAAGAAAATGGAATAATACACATAATCCAGACTCTCTGTGAATTTTCCATTTTTATGAGGCTTATTTTTCTTTACTCCTTTTAATCTACCACTATTTGTACTGCCTGTCTCTTTAAAGACTTCACCCTTTTTAAAAGCATTAACTTTATTTTATGACTCTCTATATTCTTTTTTTCTCTCCCCCAAGCCTATGTACATTTATCCAACACTGTGACTGATTTAGAGGTTTTTTATGTCTGAATCTGTCCTATTGTGAATCTGTAATTCTTTACTATCTAGGAACACTTTTGCTTTGTGCTTTTAAAATGCTAAGCACTTTTAAGAATCTAAGCTGTGACATTCCTAGGTCAAATGCAGGTACTGGAGGCTTGCCCAGCCCAGTCCAGCATGGCAGAGTTGCTCATGCCTCTGAGAGTCAAGCATACAGTCCCACTTCCAGGCACAAAGCTAATCTATGTTTTTATCAAGCAAGCTGCAGCAATCTGCTCACAAACCCCATCCAAATGCCAAATGCTCTGTCTCCTACAAGAGACAGAGGTCACACTAGCAACATAGCCCAGAGAACAGGCATTTTAAAACCGCCACTTTTTTTGGCTGCTGAGTCAGGAAAATCTCTCTCTGGCATACTGCCAGCAAACAACAAAAAGCTGTGTTAAGCTCTCTCTCTCTCTCTCTCTCTCTCTCTCTCTCTCTCTCTCTCTGTCACACACACACACACACACACACACACACACACATATTTGTCTATAATTTGTTTTTTAAGCCCTCTCAGGTTTTACGTGGAGTTAGTAAATTTTATGAAGAACCCACAGGGTGAAAGAGAAAACTGACTTCTATAATGTGTCTTCTGACTAACACACACACACACACACACACACACACACACAAATACACACATACGGCGAGGATTGATCCATTGATAGATAGATAGGAACTAAGTTTTATTTTAGAAAATAAAGGGCCTATTGAACAGAATTTTCTAAAACAAGACAGAAAAGTTCCATTTTCCAAGGCTGAAGGTAACCCAGGGTGGTGATGCTCTGGAGAGTTTCTGTCTCAGGTCCTCATAAGTGTGGGGGTCTCTGTGAAACAGCTGTTATAACTCCAGAGGCCGTTCTAGTCAGCCTCATCCTTAGGCTGCAGCCCAGATATAGTTAGGGAGGCAAAGTTGGAGGAGCTGTCATTGGAGCCAGAGAACTGATCTGGTGCACCAGAGGGTCTTAGAGCATAACTGTAGATGAGCAGACAGGGTGTGTTGGCTGAACGCTGAAGATACCAGGATACAGAATTGCTTTCAATGCTTCCACTGCTGCAGGGGCAGGAGATGGTGATCTTCTGCCCCACAGAGCCCAACACAGATTGTTCCTGGGTTAACACACACCCTCAGCCCCAGACCCTGAGAGGATGGAGTGAAGCAGAGTATCAGTGAGGACAGGGCAAGGCCAGTTTCTAGGGGAGTGGGTAGGGATAAACTATCATTTCTCCTGTTCACACTCCCATAATCCCATGTAAACAACATCCATGCTGTGAGCGAGGAAAGTGAGGAGAACTGGTTGCCAGGTCATAGTGGAGACCCCAGAAAGTTCTCCTGGAGCCACACAACCAAGTGAGAGGCAGTCACTTCCCTGTCCCTCTCCTCAGAGGGAGTCATCCATATGCAAATCTTCTGTCCTGAAGGCTGTGAAGCCCCTCCTTCAATGTTAGAATGGGCTTCAGCTGAGAAAAAAATTTACAGAGAACTTGCTTTCTCATGTACAGGAAATGCAGCTTGGCAAGGACAAATCTGTTGAAGGATAAAGCAGCTTGTTGGTTCCCAGTTACTCAGCCCTGAAATAATCACACAGAATCTATAGTATTTAAATCACTGCTTGGCTCATTAGCTCTAGCTTCTAATTGGCTAGCTCTTACATACTAATTTAACCCATCTCCATTAATCTTTATATCGCCACATGGCAGTGGTTTACCAGGTAAAGTTCCACCAAGAGGCTCTCTCCTTCAGAAATCAGTTGAGAGCCTAAAAAAAACCTAAGCAAATTTGGCTTTGTCAGTGCCCTCTGGTGGCTGGAGGAGACATTGATACAGGGTAGGTGCAAATGCTCAAAGTTTCTGCTCTCCTTAATATACCTCTGACTGTTACTATTATTAACCCCTCTGGCTCCTCACAAAAACCAGTGATTTCTGTACAACTACAGCCCTTAATATCTACTTGGATGCACCAAGAGCTATTATTCTTTCTGATTTTCTGGTTCCGTTTTTGTTATTGTAGATGGCAAACATCAAAAATAACATGAACTCCACAGTTCATGTAGTTGCAGTAGAAGATAGGACATTTGGAGATGGTGAAAACGAAGGATCTACATCCTTCAACAAAGGCACCAGACAAACTGCTCTGCATGAAGCAATCACCTCCAAGAGAAAGAGAAAGTATAGATTTTAGATTGGCACACTCTGTGTCATACAAATGATCCACCTTTGAAAGAAAACCTGAGGCCTTGTATTCAGAAAGGAATTCTAGAGTCCCTCTCCATGAAGAATGATTTACACCACAAATGTTATACCCTAGCCTAAGGATTCCATGGGAGGTTTGGCATTTAATCTACCTTTGTCAGTAAATCATAGTGACTTGGCATCCTAAAATTTCCTACCTCACAAAACAAACAGATAATTTTAAGCATCTACCTCACCACTGCCAGGGACTACATCCCTGATACAGTAGAGGATGGGCCAATATGACTTGCTCAGATAGTCTCCTGAAATCAACACGATTTTTTCCAGTTGTTGAGTGACGATTGGGACTCCAAATGGCATGAAGATGGAAACTGTGGGCTTTGGGCATCTTCACATCTAGGATCAGAAAGGTCTTGGAGAAAACATCGTATCTCATCCTCTGGATGGATTCAGTGATGGAGACAGATCCATACATTCTCTGTGTAAGGAATTTTCACATTTATCAAAAGCCTCAGAATTTGTAGATTTCATCTGTTGGAATTTATCATAAATTGCTGATCAAGAAAAGTAGAAGACAATTGGATTTCTGAGTTCAAGGACAGAGTGCTACAGAGCTAGTTCCAGTAAAACCAAGGATAATAACAATTTAAGCATAAAGAGATTCATTGGAATGAAAGAATATAATACATTGTATGGGAATGAACAAATTTTCAGTGACTAAGAACAATAACTTATAAAAGACCTCATGGAATTGAAAAGGTCTTTGTAAGACAACAGACACTGCCTTAGTCAGGGCTCTGCAGAGTCTCAGAATTTATTGAATGAATCTACAGACATTTCACCCAAAATACCAAATAATGCACATTCTACTCTGCAGCATGTAGAATGGAAGCTCTTCTAAAGTAGATCCCTTCCTAGGACACAAATCTTTAAAATTCAAAAGATTGAAGTCATTTTTGTGTCATTTCTGGATCAGTACACTAAAAATCACAACTGACAGCAAACTCATCTCTACACATTCGTGGGGATTAAACAACTCGCCAGCAGCTTCACTGAATGTCAACATCAAGGAAGACATAAAAATCTTAGAAAGAAATGAAAATGAAAACCCAAATTACAAAACCTCTAGAACACATTGAAAGTGGTCCCACATGGAAATTTTATGGCTCTACGTGCCTACATTGAAAAATCAAAATGAGCACAAAAATAAATGGCTTAATGCTGAAACTCAACGGAAAAACAAGAATAAACCAAACCCAAACCATGTCAATGGCAAGAAGTAATAGAAATCAGAGCAGAAACTAATATAATAGAGAAAGAGGTATCACATAAAGAATCAACTACTCTGATAGCTGGTTCTGTGAATAGACAAAATAGACGGACAAACTAGAGGGGGAAAGAATGACAGAAATGAATAGGGGAACATTAGTACAAATACCAAAGAAATTTAGAATGTCATGAGGGATGTCTAAAACCCTATGATTCATAAATAAATCTAAAATAATTAGATGAATTTTTAGCTTCACCCAAACTATAAAAAATAACCCAAGGAGGAACTGAGACTCTTAATGGCTGTATACTAAATCAGAGCTGAAACAGTAATAAAAAACCTTTCAGACTTAAAACAAACACGCTGATAAAAATTAAAATAAAAAATACCAGGGACATATGAATTCACAGCAGAATTCTAGCAGTCTTTTCAAGAATATCTACAATATTGCTTAAACCATTAAAAACATAGAAACAGAAATATATTCCCAAACTCCTTCAATGAAGCCAGTATCACATTAACACCCAAACTAGTTAAAGGTACAATTACAACAAAGGAAACTACAACATATCATTGATGAACATAGACTCGAGATTGTTTAATGAAATAACTGCAGGCAAAATACAGACATACATGAAAAAGATTATCCACTATAACCAAGTTGGCTTTATTCCTGAAATGTAAGGATGGTTCACCATACATAAGTCTAAAAATGTAATAAACCACCTAGCTCAAATAAGAACAGAAGATACATGACCTGGGGTAACCTCAGAAACAAGAAAGTAAAAGGGTACAATTGTTGGAGCAGGCATGGGGAGGAATAAAAGAGGGGAAGAACAAATTAGAAGCGATCGGATGGGGGATATGGGAATCTGAGACAATGGAAAAATGGTGGGAGGCTCCAATTAGGTACAAGGAGGGAAATAAATAAGAAAGAAGGGAAGGATGGTAAAATAGACAAAAAGATGTCAGAAAAACCTTAAGGAATTAAACTGTTTGCAGTATACCTAAAATATCTATATAAATTTAAGTCAGTGTATAAATATACATATCTAATTTAAATATATTTTCCCATCTGAGCTGGCAATGATCCCACCAAGATCCAAAGACCATCTAATAAAAACCTGAACATCAGCTTGAGAAGAGCCATTTTATGTCATCCAAATAGACTTCTACAATATAGGCACTTGGTTGCCTCCCAGAGGTGGAAAGTAAGTCCCTATTGCGAAGAAACCACACAATCAGATACAGAGTCTAGAAGTCCCTGAAACTGACCTCCTTGAGAATTGGCTGTTATGTTCTGAAAACTTCCAACAGAGGGAAACAGCCAATAGTCTAACACAAGTTTTTTTTTTAATTTATTTATTTATTTATTTTATTTTTCTCCATTAACAGCTTCAACTGGGTGTGGGGCAACAGAACCAATCCCAGTACAACCATGGGTGTGGGGTTCCCCATAGTCTCCCCAGGGCGATGGTTCCTGCAATGATCTCTAGGGGAAAACCCCCCAAAAAACCCCCCCCCCCCCCCCAAAAAAAGAAGGCAGCTATCAAGTGGAGAGCACCAGTCAGAGTCAACCATGGTGTCAGAGCAAAGGAGAAGGGACTGAGACAAGGAGAGACCCTCCTCTCGAGTGGTGAAGTAATCCCTCTCTCCTGGGAACAGAGGGGTGCCCGATGACTACTAGGTCGAGTGGGGACCAGGCCTTTTTTTTTTCCCCTTACCCTTCCTAGGGTTCCCAGGGCCCTGCCTTAGGTTGGGGGATTATCCTGCCATAAGTCGCCCGTCCTTGGAGCTCCTCAAGTAAAAGGCATCTAGCAGGATTAAAGTAAGCAGATCACAGGGTACCCTGTCTTAGGCCATGTGGAGAGCACCCTCATACCTGAACCATGCCATGTTGAGCCGGTTTCTACAACCTCTGTATGGTGTGCTCTTCAGGTGAGGATCCACATTAACTCCCGTCATTGGGCCCCTGCGTCTATCATTAATGAAAAGACTGTGAGGAGCTCCTCAAACAAAAGATATAATAATATAATTTTGGCACCAATAACTCCATCTCCAGACAAGAAGAAGTGCCCTTCAATTGAAGAATGGATGAAGAAAGTGTGGAATATTTACATACTAGAGTACTACTCAGCAGTAAAAAACAATGACTTCTCGAATTTTGCATGCAAATGGATGGAAATAGAAAACACTATCCTGAGTGAGGTATCCCAGACCCAAAAAGAGGAACATGGGATGTACTCACTCATAATTGGTTTCTAGTCACAAATTGTGGTCATTGAGTCTATATTCTGTGATACTAAAGAAGCTAAATAAGAAGGTGAACCCAATGAGGGCTGCTGAGAAGCCAAGGTCAATGGCACAGGGTTTTGATCCTACTTCATGTTTGTTGGGGGGGGGAGGTGGAAAGTAAGTCCCTATTGTGAAGAAACCACACAATCAGATACAGAGTCTAGAAGTCCTTGAGCTGCTAGGTAAAATTTTACAAAAAAGTTACTAGACGCCTAAAAGCCTAACACTCAAGCAGGTAAAGTATAAATCAACAGATAAAGTATACAATAATCAAAATACAGTATATTAATTATAATTCAGATATGGCAAGTGTGTTCTGAAAACTTCCAACAGAGGGAAACAGCTAATAGTCTAACACAAGTTTGACTGTGGCCGTAATAACAACCGCATGACACAATAGCTCTGAAGGTGCAGTAGTGGCATGTACACCTTGGTGGTAATGAATTCAGCAGGAGGGAAATCATTCCTGGTACAGAAACCTAGTCAACTCCCCAGGCCTAATGAAGCCATGGATCCTGGAGGAGGACTGGCAACAACGCTTTCCTAAAGCAGCATTATCCCTAACTACACCTTAATTATCTATTCTTATACCTGCAGATAAATGTAGTCCTTGACATCCCTCATCATGAAAACATCTCTGCAGTGGGCTGAGATCATTATAGAAAACCACAACGAATCTGATGTCAGTCCCAACTGAACAACTACAAAATACCCCTGCACCTAAGACTCAGAGATCATTGTGGAAGAGTGGGTGGAAAGATTCTAACAGCCAGAGGAATGGGGGAGTTGGCTGTGGTTATGTGTCTCCTAAGAATGTCAGAAGCTATACATATAAATTTTCATGAGCATGACTGCCTAAATATGACCTGACCAAAGACAACACCAATGGACATGCTCACATGCGTGGGAGCCTCAAACCTGTAATAAGAACTACAGACAAGTAAGGAATATTGAGAATAGAATAAATACTCTTATTTAGGAAGAGCACATGAATTGGTTATGAAATACCAGCTAAATGTTGACTCCACCCTCTGGTTCAAGGTTTAACTTTATGTGCAGTGTTGGGAGTGTCAGAGTGAGATCAAAATATCCCACAAATCTTCCTCTCTCCCTTCTTCCCTCCCTCCTTCTCTCTCTTTCTCATTTACTTCCTTCCTTTCCCCCTTAGGAATGTAGGATTTGTTTAAGCTCACAGTTCAAGGTATCTATCACAAAGAAGTCAAGGCAGCAGCATCTTGAAGCTGCTGGCCATACTATACTCCAAGAAGAACAGAACATTAAATCCTTGTTTTCAGTTTGCATTATCCATTTTATACAGTACATAATCCCTACCCAGGGCATGGTACCACACAAAGTTAATATGGGTCTTTCTACATCAAGATAAAACATCAATAATGTATTCAAGATAATCCCTTAAAGCCAGACTTGGAGGACTCTCTCTCAGGTGAGTTAACAAGCATCCCATCATCCTACAGGCTCCTCATTAATTGCTGGGAGCCGATTTGAGTGGCTGCATTACAAGATGGCATTTGGCCCTGGCCTCGCTTGATAAATAACTCCATATTAAGGTTGCAGTTCTTCCACCAGAAAACAGGGTGAGTTGTTGTGATCTAGCTGCCCACACTCCCCCTGACCGGCAGGAGAACTTCCTTGTGGTCTGTAATTGACAAGGATGTTCCCCTGGCTTTCTTTCCGGCCGGTGGGTCGCCAGAAAAGCAGTTAAAGTATCAAAGCATCAAAGGTTGCTAGGCAGACTCCCTATATAAGCAGCTGCAGCTCAGAGCTCGGGGCCCCTTGCTTTCTGCTCTCCCTTCAACCAAGAGGCTCCAATAAAGCGTGATTTGGGAAGAATCCTCATCTGGTGGCTGTTCTTTCCTGCTGGTCAGGGAGTTCGCTGCAATTAATAGCTTATATTTCATAAGCCATCTTTTAATTTGGATGTTTGTTTTCTTGATGTTTAGTTATCTATATCTATATCTGTCTATCATCTATCTATCTATCTATCTATCTATCTATCTATCTATCTATCTATCTATCTATCTATCTATCTACACTAATCCTGTGTCAGATGCTGGTTAAGATTTTCTCCAATTCAGCTGTCTGTCTCCTCAACTGACTGATCCTTTCCTTTGCTATATGGAACTTTTATAGTACCGTGAACTCTCATCTGTCAATTGTTGTTCTTATTTCCTTCACATGAATGCTAGACAAAAAGTCCTTACCTGTACCTAAATGATGAAGGGTACTCCATACTTTTTCTTCTATTAGTTTCAGGTTATCAGGTCTATGTTGAGGTATTTAATCCAATTGGAGTTCAATTTTATGCACCAAGAGACAAGATTCTACTGTTAGTTTGTACACTTTGAGATATAAATTTTCAAGCACTATTTGTTGAAGATGCTGTCCTTTCTCTAATGTATATTTTTGGCCTCTTTGTTAAATATCTATATGTAGCTATGTAGCTATGTGGAGTTATATTTTGTTTCCAGTTCTGTTTCTCAGGTCTGTGTGATCATTTTTGTGTAAGTACCATGATGTTTTTATTAGTCTGACTCTGTAGTGTAACTTGAAATCAAGTATGGTAATGCCTTCTGTAACATTTTTTTTTGTTTAGGAGTACTTTAACCATTCTTAGTCTTTTGTGCCTCCATATGAAGTTTTGAATTGTTATTTTATGTCTGTGAAGAATGGTTCTGGAATTTGATTGGAATTGCATTTACTTTTTAAAATGGCCATTTTTGCAAAATTGATTCTTCTGATTCATTAACATCAGAAGTTTTTGATCTGGCAGTATCTTACTCAATTCATCTCTTCAGTGACTTTCTAAAAGTATTTATAATATAGATTAGTATCTTTAGGAGGTTTATTACAAGATATTTAATTATTTATTTTGTGCCTATACGATTATTTCCAAAATTGAAAAATTTGACAGCCAAATCTTCTGGCCCTTACAATATTACTGCCCTCTTTTCCATACTTTTTCTGATCTTTAGGTGCAGGTGTTGTGTTTTAGATGTATCATTTGGCACTGGGAACTCCATGGTCAGTTCTCTAATTTTTTTGTCTTTTGTTTCATTTTCTACTCCTTCTTCTCTTTCTGCTCCCTATACCTTCCACCTCTACCTCACCCACCATCCATTCCTCAGAAAGGGTAAGGCCTCCCATGGGGAGTTAGCAAAGTCTAGCACATAGCTTAGAGACAGGACCAAGGCTCTCCCACCTATATCTAGGCTGAACAATGGATCTCTCCAAAGAGAATGGGCTCCAAAAAGCCAGTTCAAGTAGAAAGAATATATCCTGGTCCCACATCCAGTGGTCTCACAGTCTGCCCCAACAATAACAACCATCACCCACATTCAGAGGGGCTAGTTTGGTCCTATGCTTGTTACCTGTTGTCAGTCTAGAGTCAGTGAGTTCCCATTAGCTCAGGTAAGCTGTTTCAGTAGGAATCCCCATCATGGCCTTGATTCCTTTGCTCATATTATCGCTCCTTCCTCTCTTCCACTGGATTATGGGAGCTCAGTCAAGTGCTTCACTGTGGATATATGCATCTGCTTTCATCCATTTCTGGATGACGGTTCTAAGATGACAATTAAGGTAGTCGTCAATGTGATTACAGGGGAAGGCCAGTTCAGGCATTTTCTCCACTATTGCTTAGGGTCTTAGCTGGGTTCATCCTTTTGAATTCCTGGGAATTTCCCTAGTGCCAGCCTTCTTGCAAGTCCCACAATGGCTCCCTCAATCAAGATATCTTTTTTCTTGGTCTTCTTCTCTCTCCTTCCCCATCTCAACCATCCCATTTCCTTATGTTCTCCTTCCTCATTTCTTCCCTTCTTTCCCCCTTCTGCACTCCCTTCTTTCCTTCTGCCATCCCTTCTCCCCTACTCCAACATTCACAAGTTTCTCAGGAGATCTTGCCTATTTCTCCTTCCCAGGGGGATCAATGTATGTTATTTTTATGGTTGTCTTTTTTACACAGCTTCTCTGGGATCATGGACTATAAGCTGGTTTTATGACTAAATATATACCATGCTTATCTTGAATGAGGTCTGGGTTATCTCACTCAGGATGCTTTTTATCTAGTTCCATTCATTTGCACACAAATTTCAACATGTCATTGTTTTTTACTGTTGAGTAATAATCCATTGTGTAAATGTACCACATTTTTATCCATTGTCTTGTTGAGGGGCATCTAGGATGTTTCCTGGTTCTGGCTATTACAAATAATGGTGCTATGAACATAGTTGAGCAAATGTCCTTGTATTATGATTGAACATCCTTTGGGTATATGCCCAAGAGTGTTACTGTTGGGTCTTGAGGTAGTTTGATTCCCAATTTTCTGAGAAACCGCCATACTGACTTGCAAAGTGGCTGTACCATGTTTCACTCCCATCAGCAATGGAGTGTTATCCTTATTCCACACCCTCTCCAGCATAAGCTATCTTCAGTATTTTTGAATTTAGTCATTCTGACAGCTGTAAGATGGTATCTCAGGGTCATTTTGATTTGCATTTCTCTGATGGCTAAGTAAGGATGTTGAGCATTTCCTTAAGTGTCTTGTGGACATTTGATATTATTCTGTTAAGAATTCTCATGGGGTTTTGTTCCTACTTCATGTTGTGGCTTTGTGGGAGCCTAGCCAGTTTGGATGTTCACCTTCCTAGACTTGGATGTAGGTGGGGAGGACCTTGGACTTTCCACAGGGTGGGGAACCCTGACTGATCTTCGGACTGGAGAGGGAGGGGGAGAGGAGTGGGGGGAGGGACAGAGGGGCGGGAGGAGGGGGAGGGAAATGGGAGGCTGGGAGGAGGCAGAAATTTTTTTTCAATAAAAAAAGAATTCTCTGTTTAGATCTGTACTCCATTTTTATCTTTTTCTTTTCTCATTTTTTAAAAATGAAAGCAAACTATCTTTTTTTTCATTTTACATACCAATCCCAGTTCCTACTTCCTCCCTTCCTCCCATTTCCTCCACCTTCTCCCTCACCCCACCCCTCATCCACTTCTCAGAGAGGGTAAGACACATTGCTTTGGGGAATATCCAAGACCCTCCCTACTATATCTAGGCTAAGCAAGGTAGCCATCCACGAGAATAGGTTCCCAAAAAGTCAGTACAAGCAGAAGGGATAAATCTTGGTGCCACTGCCAGTGCCCCTATAGTCTGCCCCAGTCATGCAACTTTCACCTACATTCAGGACTAGGTTGAACCTATGCTGGTTCCTTTCTTACCCAGCTAGAATTGGTGAGCTCCCATTAGCTCAGGTAAACTGTTTCAGTGGGTGTCCCCATCATGGTCTTGACCTCTTTGCTCATATTTTCCCTCCTCCCACTCTTCAAATGGACTTTGGGAGCTCAGCTCAGTGCTCTGCTGCAGGTCTCTGCCTCTGTTTCCATCAGTTGCTGGATGAAGGTTCTATGGTGATTTTTACGGTGATTTTTAATATTCATCAATCTGATACAGGGCAAGACCAGTTAGGGCAACTTCTCCTCTATTGCTAGGGCCTTAGCTGGAGTCATTCTTGTAGATTACTGAAAATTTCCCTTATGGGTTTCTTGGTAGCCCTGCAATGGCTCCCTCAATCAAAATATCTTTCCTTGCTCTCATATCTGTCCTTCTTCCATCTCAACTATCACCCCATTTCCTCAAGTTCCCCACAACCCTCCCCTTCTCTCATCCTCTCCTGTGGATTGCGTTTGGGTGGGACCCAAACTGGGGGTTTTAACCCCCCCCCCCAAATTTTCCCCCCAGGCCGGAGGGGGGCCGGGGGAGGGAAAGGGAAAAAAAAAAAAAAAAAAAAAAAAAAAATTTTAAAAAAAAAAAAAAAAAAAAAAAACCACCAGGGGGGGGGGGGGGGGGGGGGGGAGAAAAGAAAAGAAAGGAACGTTGGGGTCTCTCTCCCCCTTCTCCCCTGCAGATAAGTTTAAAATGTGTTTATTTGAATCCAAATAAAACTATTTTAGAAGTAAATTTTTATATCTCATAAGTTTTAAAATCACCTACAAGTGAGATTAGGTAATTTCTATTACTTTAAAAGAATAAAATCATTCATATAAAGTAGCTTGAGTAATGAATTTCTTTGAAATTATAGAAAAACAATTCTCACTGCACTGCCAGAAACTGTCTTTGTTAAACTAAAATCATGTATTTCATTATTTCTAGGTCATGTCCTGTTGTCTGAGGTTTCTGTCCTGCCCAGTTCTTGCAGTTGTTAAGTCCCAAAGAAATCACACAGAGTTCTGCATTAGTTATAAACTGATTGGCCTATTAGCTCAGACTTCTTATTAGCTCTTATATTAGCCCGTTATTCTTGTCTATGTTAGCCATGTGGTTTGATATCTTATTTGGCAATGCAGTCACATCTTGTTCCTTCTGTGGCTAGGTCACAATTGTGGACTAAGCTTCCCTCTTCCTAGAATTCTCATTGCCCTGTCTCTACTTTCTTCCTGGTCACCCTGTCTATACTTCCTGTCTGGCTACTGGCCAATCAGCATTTATTTAAAATATAAGTGACAGGGTACAGACCATTGTCCCACAGCACTTCCCCCCTTTAAAAAAACAAATAAGAACTCTGAATCTAATCTCCTTTGTTTAGCTTTTCTCCTGATCATTATCCATAACAACTTGTAACCAACATTCTAAACAAAGGAAAACATCCATAGTCCATTTTTTTGGGAATGTGAGCATAGTTTTCCAGAATACTTCCTGCTGGTTGGGGGCATTGATAATCTTATGAGGACCTAAAGAAAATTTAGAATTATAATCAAGTCATGACTGGAATACGTATCCTCTGAGGCTTGGTCATCTCAGGCAGCAGTTTTGAATCTGTTCTGGATGTAGAACTCAGACATCTGGGCCATCCGCTCCTATCAGAGATTTCCCAGGGGGTCTTCCTTGATTAAACCTGATTTTTCTTACCCCAGAATTAATCCACAGCCTCTCATTTTCTGTGGAAACAAAAACAAAACCTCTTCTCCAAAGTAACATATCTTTTGACTTCAATTTTGAAGTCAAGGCATTTATAAAATATTTATGTTTTATTAATCCAGCAGCATTTATATTTAAATATCTTTTAGAAGCTATTTCTCCTTCCTCAGCATTCACACAATTCGAAGAGAGCATAATAACATGCAGTATCCAGACTCTCTGGGTATTCTTCATCTCTTTTTTTGTTCACACTGGCAGACAGACATGGGCTTTTATTATTCACTGTTCTTTCAGAAAAAATGCACAGCAATAATTTTTCCTTGAGAAGTATTTTCTAATCTTCAGAAGAGAACATAAAACATTATTTGTATTGATAAATTAATTCATAAATAAGAAGCTTACTAGGATATATTCCACAAAGAACAACATCAAAGAACCCAGTCTGAACACTTGGACTCACAGAGTGTGTTTTGTTTTGTTATTTTTTTCCATTCAAAAATTTACACTTCCTCCCCTCCTCCCATTTCCCTCCTGCTCCCCCACTCCTCCTCATTCCTCCTCCTCCCTCTTTAAGAGAGGGTAGGGAACCCTGCCCTGTGGGAAGTCCAAGGCCCCCTCTATATCTGGGCCTAGGAAGCTTTACATCCAAATAGACTAGGGTCCCAAAAAGCCAGTATATGCAGTAGAAACAAGTCTCAGTGCCTTTATCAATGGCTTCTCAGTCAGCCCCCATTGTCAGCTACAATCAGAGAGTCTGGTTTGATTGCATGCTCATTCAGTCCTGGTCCAGCTGGATTTGGTGAGCTCCCATTAAAACAGGCAAGGCTTTATTTTAACCTCTATTTCTTTTCGTTTATTTATTAATTTTTGGCTTTTTGAGACAGGGTTTCTCTGTATATTTTTGTCCTGGAACTCATTCTGTAGACCTCATAATGAATTATGATAAATATATAGAAAAAACATAAGATATCTAAGAGGCTATTGTAAAGAGTAGAACTACATTCACTACTGTTTTAGGTATTTATATAGAAACGAGAATTTCTATAGAAAAGTGTTCCATTTAGGAGATGTAATTGCAAGCAATTTACTTTATTTGTGTTCACCGCAAATGTTTGCCATGCCATTTTCTTTTGGATTGTGTGTGTGTGTGTGGAGGGGGTTGTATATAATTATTGCCAAACGTATCATTACTCTTGCTTCCATTCCATAATTTTCTTTATAGAATTAGAATACATATAATGACACATGTACATGAAAATATTAAAAGATGATTAAAAAAATTTTAAAAATACGTAGAAAGTGATGTGAATATCAGGTAATGAGTTTGATGTTTGGGTTCCCAAGTTGAGTAGTAGTCTGTCAATAATATTGTCTGAGTGGGGATTGCCATTAAGGCAACACTGTGATATTCACTGGAAGGAAAACTGTGCTGGTAAGTCAACATTTCATCCCCTTTTCACAGCTCTGTGATCACACAACATAGCCTCACGTTTCCACATTTCTTCATGGCTGGGATGTAGCAGCATTGACAGAAATGTCTGTGTGAACATGGCTTGGGGGTGATAGAAAATCACCCCTTTGTCTGTATTCTGCAAGGTTTATATGGCTTTTCTGATATAACTATTTATTGGGGATTGGGACTCAGTTTTTTTCATATTTTATCCTTAAGAAAATGGTTTGATAATAGAGTCAAGAATGAGGCACTTTTAGAAATGATACAGTCGTTACAGGCTAATAATGAATAGATATCTGACAGGATTAATACCATTGAAAATCAAAAGTTACCTGAAAAAATTAATACTATTGAAAAGGATAACATTAATTTTTTTATTTTTTTAGGATAACATTAATTTGACAGAAAAATTTAATCCATGTCAATAGGTACTGGAGAATTATCTGAAAGAATTCATACTGTTAAATTTGACAAAAAAAATATGTTAAGCAGTTGTGATAGGTTAGAAGATAGAAAATCTCTTCTGGAAAACAATCTTATCTTTAAAGGAAAAACTCAATACCTTGGAATCACATGTGCAGAATGAGAAACAGAGGCTAGGTGCCTCAATGAAATCACTAGAATTATATACAGGCCAAGAGATTCAGGCTTTACAAAAGATAGTAATAAAAATTTTTGAAACGATTGAGGTAATTATTGGAGCTGATGAGCAGGGAAAGAAGGTACAAGGACAGGATTTAACGTTGCCAGTACCTGTCAGAGATGACTTACCCAGGGTTTAGCTTCTTGCACTATAATCAACCCTAAAAAGCATAAAGTCCTAAATGTCCAAAAGGTTCCAAAGAATGTAGATGGATACCTATAGGAATGAATTATCTAAAAGAAATTAATCAAGCAGTAGTATTTCATGGCTTGCATTCAGCATTTGATAGGGAGATGATAAAGACATGGGTTTCTAGCAATAAGGCTAGCTCACACAATTGGCTTTAATTAGTTTCAGCAGTCCTGGAAGACAGGCCACAACTACTGTGGAAATGCTATTAGTGAGAAGAGGCAAAAATTTTAGAACAACAGGGAAAAGCAAAAGGACCTTTGGCTTCCCAAGATCAAATTCTTGGTGAGAGCACTAAAGCTGACTCACAGGCCCAAGTTTCTTTTTGCATTCTATTTTGGCATTTTCAAAAGCCAGATATTCAATAAATACTTGTCTAGATTCTGGGTCTATTACTCCTATTTGTACATCCTTTGTTAATCTTTGTAAAAAAGTTATTAAAGGGTCCTCTCTGGCAATGTTTAACCCTGGTATATTAATTCAATTTGATTTCCTAGATCCTGAATTCTGTCCCATGAATTTAAGGCTGCTGTGTGGCATAGGGACAATATTTGTTCATAATAAAGAGCTTGAGCTTGAGCATACTTGCTTAAAGGTGAGACTGTCCTTCAGGGTTCCTGCTTCATGAAGGAGTCTGCCAGACATTCTGCAGGACACAGAACAAAGTGACTGACAGACTGCCCAATATAGGTGGAACTGTCTTTGAAATTTCCTGCTTCATGGAACAGTCTTCCAGATACTATGGGCATGTGGGTTGAAGTTTGGATGCCCCAACAGTACAGAAAAACTTTGGGTGACTGTCCAGGCAGCGAGATGTTTCTGACAATTCTAGAATTTTGAAAGTTGCTTACAATGCTCTTTCTCTCTCTTTTTTAAATTTATTTATTTATTAAAGATTTCTGCCTCCTCCCTGCCACCGCCTCCCATTTCCCTTCCCCTCCCCGAATCAGCTCCCCCTCCCTCATCAGCCCGAAGAGCAGTCAGGGTTCCCTGCCCTGTGGGAAGTCCAAGGACCTCCCACCTCTTTCCAGGTCTAGTAAGGTGAGCATTCAAACAGTCTAGGCTCCCACAAAGCCAGTATGTGCAGTAGGATCAAAACCCAGTGCCATTGTTCTTGACTTCTCAGGAGTCCTCATTGTCTGCTATGTTCAGTGATTCCGGTTTTCTCTTAACTTAGATAATATTGTATGCTTCTGGGGTCTTTGATGGAGTTGAGGAAGAGATAGTTATAATTATAATTTTTCTTAGTTATGATAAAAGAGAAAGCAGATATAAATATTGTAACTATAATTCTTGCTTGGTAACTGTCTTGTTATATGTAATTTTACTATGTTAAATTAAAACCTTCCTTTTATCTAAACAGAAAATGGGAAATGGTGTGTGAGGTCCTTCGGTATATGTGTTGCTTTTATTGATTAATGAGTAAAAAAAAATCTGTTTTGGCCTGTGATAGGGCAGAATAGAGCTAGGTGAGGAAAACTAAGCTGAATGCTGGAAAAAAGAAGGTGGGTCAGGGAGAAGTTATGGAACACGCCACAGACAGACGTGCTGGAAATTTGCCAGTAGGTCATAGCCCTGTGGTGATACATAGATTTAAAAAAATGGATTAACCAAAGATATAAGAGCTAGCTAGAAATACACTTAAGTGATTGGCCAAGCGGTGATTTAAATAATACAATTTCTGTATGATAATTTTGGGTCTTAGTGGCTGAGAATGAATGAGCAGCCTCCCCCAACACTTTTTCTTTGTAGGGTAGACATGACCGTCATTTATCCTGCAAGGACCGGGTAGGACCAGGTACAGGAACAGGTTTAGTCACCTCACAGGAAAACACAACCTCAATATTCCTTAATGTTGGATGTGTTTTCTGTGTTGTCAGGCAGACTTGTCCAAATAAAATAGTTTTCTACTCAAATTTCTAATCAATTGTCTTCAGTCTGTTTTGAATTGTGGTTTTCAACTCTACAATGCCCTCTCCCACCTGTTTCCTGTTTCCAGAAATAGTTAATTCTGAGGTTTGCAGTCAGCAGCCCCTCATGATAGGATTTTCTTACCTGAGAGTGAAAATTCAGATAGTAAGACTCTAAAATTCTAAATTCTAGTTCTTTGTTTTATATATAAAAAAAAAAAAAAAAAAAAAAAAAAAAAAAAAAAAAAAAAAAAAAAAATATAAAAAAAAAAAAAAAAAAAAAAAAAAAAAAAAAAAAATTTTTTCTTTTTTTTAAAAACAATTTAATATAAATATTTTTTTTTTTTATATTTTTTTTTTTTTAAAAATTTTTTTTTTTTTTTTTTTTTTTAAAAAAAAAATTTTTTTTTTTTTTTTTTTTTTTTTTTTTTTTTTTTTTTTTTTTTTTTTTTTTTTTTTAAACCCCCCCCCCCCCTTTTTTTCTAAAAAAAAATTTTTTTAGGGGGGGGATGGATTTTTTTTTTTTTTCTTTTTTAACTTTTTTTTTTTTTTTTTTTTCCTTTTTCCTTTTTTTTTTTTTTTTAAAAAAAAAAAAAAAAAAAAAAAAAAAAAAAAAAAAAAAAAAAAATTTTAATATTTTTTTTTTTGGGGGGGGGGGGGGGAAAGGAAAAAAAAAAAAAAAAAAAAAAAAAAAAAAAAAAAAAAAAAAAAAAAAAAAAAAAAAAAAAAAAAAAAAAAAAAAAAAAAAAAAAAAAAAAAAAAAAAAAAAAAAAATTTTTATTTTTTTTTTTTTTCTCCCCCCCCCCCCCCCCCCCCCCCCCCCCTCCCCCCCCCCCCAAAACAAAAAAAAAAACCAAAAAAAAATTTTTTTTTTTTTTTTTTTTTTTTTTTTTATAAAAAAAAAAAAAAAAAAAAAAATTAAACCCCCCAACACCCCCAACAAAAAAAAAAAAATTTTTTTTTTTTATTTTTTTTTTTATATTAAAAAAAAAAAAAAATAAAATTTTTTTTTTTTAAAAAAAAATAAAAAAAAAAAAAAAAAAAAAAAAAAAAATAAAAAAAAAAAAAAAAAAAAAAAAAAAAAAAAAAAAAAAAAAAAAAAAAAAAAAAAAAAAAAAAAAATTTTTTTTTTTTTTTTTTTAATTTTTTATAAAAATAAATCTAATTTTTTTTGCCAGCAGTTTGTTGCACAAATTCTCCCCTACTCATCCTCTCCTTCTCAAACCTTGGGCAGGCACCACCCGTGGATCCAATATCCATTACCATGCTGAGGATTATATCTACCCTCAACATGAAGGGAGAAAGATGGGCCCACTCCTGTGGTCGGGTCACACTCTGTTCCAAGCTATTTTGATTCCAGTATGGCTACCAAGTACTCCTTCCTCCACCATCTGATATGATCTTGTGGTCTATGATTTGAATCAATCTAGGATGAACTGTGATCCGGTTTCAATATCTTCTGCTTGGAAATCAGTTTGGAGAAAGTAAAGTTTATTAAATAAGAAACCTGAGAATATCATGGTGGAGACAGATGGAGACTACATTGTGTACAGAGCCTTTACTCACCTCAGCAACAAGGTTATTTTTAGGAAAATGAATGTCTGTGTCTTTTGACAGCCAGCCACTATGCCCAAGTTGTCATATGAGGTCAAATATAGTTTTGCAGTTACAAAGACTTCAGTGAGTTATGGACCAATCGATTCAACAACCTGGAAGAGGCAGCCGAGAACTGAACTGCATCCAGACCTCAAGTACTACACTATTTTTGTTCAGTGTTCCACGGAAGGGACTAAATAGAGCATTTTTTTAATCTGTCATCAATTGAGTGTGAGCTGGGCAGCTCTCAAGGAAAACTGAGTGCAGAGCCTCAGTACTACAGGAGTGGTATCCCAAGAATGATTTGTAGGATCTTAGACATTCTGAAATGTTTTAGATAAAAAATACAAAGGGAGAAAATTGGCTTTCACCCATCCTCAATCTAATCCCAAGATGACATCCTTAAATAATTTACTAATGTCAGACACTAAATGAACTCTGTCAGTATATGCAACAGTAAGTTTTCTGCATTCCTTTTTCATGCTAGAGTAGCAAAATTCTTCCTGTTGTCAATACTTTTCAGAACCAGCTCCAGACAAAACATGTAATATGTATAAGAGATTTCCATGTTGAAGAAGTAAAGCCTTGGGAGAGTGACTAGGCAGAAGGGAAGAAGTTTTGAGGAAGTCATTGGCACTCCCATGAAGAAAGTCTCTGCCTACAGGAGAAATCTTTACCCACTCTGCATTAAAGCAAACAGAAAGAGACCATTATGGAGTTCTAAAAGTCTGAGTGGTAGGGAGAAAGTAGTTGATCAAGAAATTATCAAGACTGACTTTCATTATTTAAAATTTATTGTTCATGTGAATTGCTTTCCTTTTCACACTGTCCATGCACTGTTGATATATAGATGTGTCAGAAAAATAAACACAGGCCTTGTTGCAGAGGAGGCCAGACTCCTCCAGTGACATGCAGTGCCACACTCTGTATGGCAGATGTCTTTGTTTGAATGGAAATGGCCCGCATAGACTCATAGAGAGTGGCATTTTTGGAAGTGTGACCTTGTTGGAGTAGGTGTGGCCTTGTTAGAGGTAATGTGTCACTGAGGGCTGGGCTTTGTGGTTTCAGAAGCTCAAAGCCAGGCTAAGTGACTCAGCGCCTCTTCCAACTTCCTGTGAGTCCAGATATAGAAATCTCTGCTATATCTCCAGGACTATTGCTACCATGCTTTCCACCATGTTGGTGATGGACTAAACCTCTGAACTGCCAGCCCCAGTTAAACATTTTTCTGTATAAGAGTTACTGTGATCGTGGTGTCTCATTGCAATAATAAAATCCTAACTAAGAGAGTAGGCATTTTGTCTTGGAATAACATATTATAGCTCCAGGACAATCCTCATAAAATTAGATGGGTTTCCTTCTAGAGGCTTCCATGTTGATAAGATCCAGCTTTGAACAGAGGGCAAAGTTGTATGATTATGAGTGAAACAGAGATATAGCTTCTGATTCAAGTCCTTTGTTGTGTAGGAATATGGGCTGGACTGTGGGCAAGGAAGATCTCTCTTTGTAGGTACTGGGCATTTTCTCTCTAAAATGGAGAAACTTCAGCTAAGGATAACAGCCATGTAAGAAATCTTCCGAGATTCATGTGCGTTCTCTCAGCTTCATGCCCTTTCTCCCAGATAAACTCCTTCTGCCTGATGCTCCATGGGGACTCTGGGAATCCTAAGCGAAATTCTTCATGTTGCCTATACAGAAAGGCCTTGTAAAATAGTGAAAGTAATGTTTTAGTGTTTCTCAGATTCTAGAACGTAGAAATAAATTTCTGCAGCTCGTAATACATCCAGTAGGGTACATCATGTCATAGCAGTTTAAATGGCTACTTCAGAAGCTCTGCCTTTTTTTAACCTGAGTAAAGAGAGAAATTAGGCTTATTTGTTATGCTGAAAAGAGAAGAGTAGGCATAGCAACAGCAGTAAAGTGTGTGCCAGTAACAGTACACTTTGACATCATCGGAACAAAAAGATCAATTTCTCAGAAGAGTCTCCTAAATGACCAAAAGAGTGAACACGCCTAGACAAACCCTTCTGCCTGATGACAATATTTATATTCACTGTGGTATTGGTTCCTCTTATTAGTTTTTCCTTTGAAATTTCAGCCTTTGAAAACAGACAGATACTGTTAATATTGGTGATACAGAGCTTGAATGCAGGGATGCACACACAAGGATCTCATTCCATACACCTGGAATGATAATAAGACCTTTAAAGCAAGCTGGAAAATATGGTTGTGAAGTAGACAGGAGGAAGACAGTTGTGAGATCATAAACTGTACATAAAAAATGGAATACTCTTGCCAGGTGTGGGAGCACATGCCTTCAACCCCAGGCAAAGACAAATGAACCTCTATGAGTTTGAGGCTAATCTGGTTTACATGGTGATTTTCAGGCCAGCCAGAGATATAAAGAAAGAACAAGACCATCACAAACGAACAATACTGGGAACTCCCTAAAGTGCTCTGACTCCAGGCAAAGGCAGCGCCTAGGTGCTCTCTGTCTCCAATGTGGACTGACCAGTTTTATTAACTTCAGATGCCCCCAGCACCTACCCTCTGTCCGGATCCATAAGGCACACGAACATCACCATATTCAGTCTTCCTTGACTTCAGGCATTGAGTAATTGGTAGATGGAGGCAACATTTGAACGGGCTTACTCTCCTCTAGTCCAGAGGAGAAGAGGCCAGGAGTATCTCACCATGGTTCTGAACCTAAGGGGGACTGAGTCAGCCATGGCCTGTTCTTCACCTGTCCCCCAGTTTTTCTGGCAAGTGTCAGGTACAGGCCTCACATGTTTAATGCCAGTCTCTTCTGCCCAGGGTACCTTGCTTTCTCACCGTGACTATATTCGTTTCCAGGTTCCATAGCACGGTCTGTGCTTAATCAATTGCCTACCCTCACTGCCTCTCCTGGAGGACCAGTCAGACTCATCTGAACCCTGAGTAGGGATTTTATTGTGGCTGGCTACTACATATTCTGGTACCAGCAGAAATCTGGGAGTTTTCCTCAGTTTCTTCTCAGACTCAGATATGTTCCAGGGCTCTGGAGTTACCATCGAATTCTCTGGATTCAAAGATGCCTTGAACAATGCAAGGCTTTTATTCATTTCTGGAATTCAGTCTGAGGATGAAGCTGACTAACTGTTTAACTATATCATGGCAACTGTGACACACAGTGCACCAAACCAATGGAGAAGTGAAATCTAAACCTTTGTATTTGATTTCCTGTCCCTGCTACAGTCTCCGGACTAAGTCTAAATTAAGAGACAGTTTATTATCACATAGAGCACTCATGATGCCTTAGTAGTTATAAATATGAGAACATCTACTGCCTCTCCTTATTTACAATGCTAGTCTGATGCATTCTTAATACATTTTCAGGGTGGACATTTCCACGTGAACATACATCAGCTTCAGGATTTATTTTCCCTCCAGGAAGTGATAGGTGAGGGCAGTTTGTCTCAGTGTGTAGGCATGGCTCCAAGTCACCTGGGATCTTACATCATCTTGTTATTGTGTCCATAGTGTGTCCTGATCGTCATCACTGACCATTCCCAAGAGTGACCTAAGTTTTCTTCTGTTATTTCCAATGTGTTAGTGGGGCATATCCTTCTTTAAGGAGGCTCAGAAGAAGAAAGTTCCTAATATGAAGGCATCCCCTAACTGATGCAGGTGGCAACCACCACCCCTGACTTGTGCCCTATGAGGTTCTCCAGGTCCTGCCAAGACTTTGTTAGGACTGAGGACAGGAGATCTTAAAGATGTCAAATGAAGAAGATCCATGACACAAGAATTTGAAATCAAGAGCAAAAGTACTTATAGAGTTACATCCCAATCAACTTGTGACTTTTAGCAAGTCCACAGTGTAGGAAGCCTGCACTTCACTGGCTGCCTTTTCATAGATGCAACTGTCCTTCACTGCATGTTATAGAGGGTAAGCCTGAGGATCCTGCTTCCTGAGTATGTATGGATACCAAGAACACTCCTGGGGCTTTTAGAAAAGGCTCCTCATGAGCACCTTTAGCGTTCCAATTTCCATACATTAGAGCAGTGTGTCACCTGCAGTTGCTTCAAAGAACAGCAAAAGGGGGATAGGATAGCCTGTGTGACTCCCACTTTGCACACGGATTTGCCTGACCTAGAGCACGTCTGATCTGGTCACATTCAATTGACCTTGCTATAAGCAATGGCATGAACAGATTGGCTTATAAATGACAGCCACACATCTCTCACTTCTGTGGAGACAGAAAGGAGTCCTTAATCAGACCAATGATATCTTTGGTCTGGCGATTGCCTGTTTTCTGATCCTTGATAGGCAGGGCTGGTTAACACTCTGTGGTTTCTTCTAGAAGTTAATCGGTCCCACAAAAGAAGGCTCTGCTTTCCTGACCTAATTGCTTTCCAAGAGTCTCAGTCCTGTATACCAACATTTAGAGGTTTTTTGTTGTTTTCACAGCTTCCTTTTTCCTGGTTCCCATCGTCTGTTCCTTTGTGCAAGGATTATACATACTCTTACAATTTCATGTCCAAATAAGGGGTTCCTTGAATTTAATTGACTAAAATTACAAGATTTTTCTGTCTACTATGAAATGGTAAGTAGGGCTTGACAAGGCTGTGAAACATACTGCCCGAGAAAGGCAGTAGCTTTGTGCTTTGGCTGTTTTCAAAGTCAGGATTAGAAGGAAATATCAGTTACCAAGGAGCAGCAGACATAATTCAAACATATCTTCTCTTTGTTCATTCTTGCATATCTTCTGCCCTCTACTACAACCTAACCCTCATGTCAGCACCCTAAGACTTGAGAATGACCGGGCTCCTATCTTCCTTTTCCCAATGTGGACATTTTGAATAAATCACCCTTTACCATTTTTCATTCTTATTTTATCTTTTGGACTATCTTATTGAGGACAGGTAGCTGAACCTGGAGTGTTAGGGCTGACAGGGTCCAGGTCTGCCCCTGATACTTCTGACCACGGGCTGAGCTGGCAAGCCATTACAAGGAACGTTAGAGAGGTGATAGTGAGTGACCGAATCTGCCTCCAGGACAGCCACAATGTCTGTGTTCCATTCCAGCAATTTATAGAGAGACTGAGGTGCCTGCTGGATTTTTACCCTGCTGTGAGTCCACATCTAGAAACTCACCCCAAATATACACTTCTCCCATTTCCACAGTTTCACTTAACTTCAGCCATGGTGGCTTGACTATGAGATGTGAAACTTTCCAGAAAGGCAAACTCCCAAGTGTGAAGTCACACACTCTTCTGCTGTCCATCACCATGCCACCTCGGGTGAGCAGCCCTTCACCTTGTGTCTGTACAGCCTAGGCTCCTGCTCATTATCCCCTCAGTCACATCCTTGGTATTAAGTAGACTCACTGGGTGCTTCCGAACCTGTGTTCAGTTCCCTGTGTTTTACTCCATAGTGATCCTGAAGTTGACACCCATGGAAGCCACTTTTCAGGTCTGCTGAAGAGAAGGTGTACTGCTCTTCCTTCAGTGGAAAGTGGGGCAGTTCACTAATAAAACAAAAGGAAGGAAGGTGCTGCAGGTCGCTAACTCCTGTAGACAAAGTAAAACATGATTTATACCAGGCTGGGCACACTGACTTCAGACAGTTCTGGGGCTGTGGATGAGAGAAGAGCTGTGCTATGTCATAGGCCCTCCAAGTGTCTCCCCCTTCTCAGAATACAGCATGTGCCCTGTGCTCCACAGCTGTCTCTGAGACACAGCTTTCCCGTGGGCTTGCATTTTTTTTTTGATATTACCAGCCTTCCCGTGGGCTTGCATTTTTCCATTTTCTTATCATTAGCAGAATACTCTCATAGACCTACCTCGTCCCCACTCTTTTGGTGTGTGCAGCTAGTTGACATGGTGTGGAGCATCTCTGGACCGAAATCCAGAAACTCTTTGGGAATTAGAAACTGGTGCTTCATTCCTTTGTTAATCCCACCAAATGACCTTTATAATTCCACCAAATATGAGTAAAAGACTCAAATTCTTTAGTTAAAGCAATCAGGTTTTATTTTCTCTCAAGACAGGGCCAATTCCCTCAAGCAAGATTTGAAAAAAATAGCATCAAACACAGGAGAAGATGGGATTTATATTGGACAGAAGAACTGCAAGGCTAGGGGATTTTCAGGATTTGGGGGCACTTCCAGAGAAATTTTGGTTATGTAGGAACTCAGATGAACATTTTAAAATTATTTTTCAGAACATCTTTTTATTTATTTATTTATTTTTATTCATCCATCAAAGATTTATGTCTCCTCCCCACCTCCGCCTCCCACCTCCCTCCCCCTCCCCCAACCAAGACCCCCCCCCTTCAACAGCCCAAAGAGCAACCAGGGCCCCCCACCCCGTGGGGAGTCCAAGGACCTCCCACCTCCATCCAGGTCCAGCAAGGTGAACATCCAAACCGCCCAGGCTCCCCCAAAGCCAGAACGTGCAGCAGGATCAAAAACCCATTGCCATTGTTCCCAAGTTCTCAGCAGTCCTCACCGTCCACCACGCCCAGCGAGTCCGGCCCTATCCCATGCCCCCTCAGACCCAGGCCAGCTGGCCCTGGTGAGCCCCCGAAAAAACATCCCCACTGTCCCAGCGTGTGGGTGCACCCCACAACTCAAAGAAGGGACACACACAAACTCTACTACCAAAAACAATAAGAATAACCGGAGTAAACAACCACTGGTCATTAATATCACTTAATATTAATGGTCTCAATTCACCTATAAAAAGGCACAGGCTAAGAGATTGGATACGAAAACAGGATCCAACATTCTGCTGTTTGCAAGAAACACATCTCAACCACAAAGACAGGCATCTACTCAGAGTAAAAGGTTGGGAAAAGGTCTTTCAAGCAAATGGTCCTAACAAAAAAGCAGGTGTGGCCATACTAATTTCCAACAAAACTGACTTCAAACTAAAATCAATCAGAAGAGATCGAGATGGACACTTTATACTCATAACAGGAACAATTCATTAGGATGACATCTCAGTCCTGAATATCTATGCCCCTAATATAAAAGCACCCACTTATGTAAAAGAAATATTACTAGAACTCAAGGCAGACATCAAACCACACACACTAGTAGTAGGAGACTTCACACACACCTCTCTCTCCAATGGACAGGTCAATCAGACAGAAACCGAATAGAGAATTAAGAGGAATTATTGGAGGTAAGGAAGCAAATGGACTTAACAGACATCTATAGAACACTCCCCCCAAATAGGAAAGAATATACCTTCTTCTCTGCAGCTCATGGAACCTTCTCAAAAATTGACCATATACTCAAAAAAAAAAAAACCCCCCAAAAAAAAAAAAAAAAAAAAATTCAACCTTTTTTTTATCAGATCACCACGGATTAAAATTAGAAGGCAATAACAATGCTACCCCCAGAAAGCCAACAAACTCATGGAAACTGAACAATCAACTACTGAACCACACCTGGGTCAAGGAAAAAATAAAAAAAGAAATTAAAGTCTTCCTTGAATTTAATGAAAATAAAGAGACAACATACTCAAACTTATGGGACACGATGAAAGCAGGGCTAAGGGGAAAGTTTATAAAGCACTAAGTGCTCATTAAATAGCATCAAACACAGGAGAAAGCATACATTGGGGACTTTAACATCAACTTATAGGACAGAAGAACTGCAAGGCTAGGGGATTTTCAGGATTTGGGGGCACAAAAAACAGTCCAAAAAATCAATGAAACAAAAAGTTGGTTCTTGGAGAAAATCAACAAGATCGAAACCCCTATCCTAACTAATTAAACAACAGAGAGAGAACACAAAAAAAAAAAAAAAAAAAAAAAAAAAGGGGAAAAAAAAAAAAAAAAAAAATTTTTCAGAACATCTTATCAGAATATATTTAACATATGAGTCAAAATACACGGTGTGGGGAACACGTGAAATTCAGAAGCTTATTAAAACATTGTTGACTTGAATTTTGAAACAAACAGCAATTAATTTGTTCTAACCATACAAGTAAATGGCTTCCATCCTCAAGATGGAGTCAGTCTGGTCCATCAACTTCTGCAATATTGTATGTGGTAACTGTCTATTCTGGTTCAGTGTTTTGGGGGGCTTTAATGTCCCTCCCTCTTCCTTCATTATCCCACATTCTGTCTGTTAAAATGCTCATTTTCCCAGTGCACCTCCTGTCCAGGTTCTAGAGGGAAGCCTCCCATTCCTCCTCTGTCTCACTCTTGCCCTCTCCCTTCCTGCCTAGACCCCATCATGCTGCCTCTGGCATAGCTTCCCATTTCTTCTCTTTCCCCTCTTCAGGGCCTGAACATGAGCCTAGCTGCCAATGTTCCTCTGACTCTCTTTCCTATAAAGCTCATCTTAGGGGAAATTCATCTCAGCTTCTTTCTACAAACCTATCTTTGCATGAGTTTCGCTCACAGGTTTGACTCCAGCATTGCGAATGTGCAGATAAGGGCACTAATGACTCTTCCTGACAAAAAAAAAAAAAAAAAAAAAAAAAAAAAAAAAAAAAAAAAAAAACAAAAAAAAAAAAAACAAAAACCCAAAAAACTAATTCACAAATTTCTAAGGAATGTTCATTTCAGGTTTTCATTTTCTGTCAGCAGTTCATCAGTTGGCACAGTTACAGTACTATAGTGATATTTTATTTTGATAAATAAAGCTTCCCAGAAGATCAGAGTACAAAGCTAGTCACACTAGTCAGCCATACAGGCCAGGCAGTGGTAGCGCACACCTTTAATCCAAACAGCCACACTAGAGGCCAGGAGGTGGTGGTGCAAGCTTTTAATACCATCCCTAGAGAGGAATGTAAGGTGGAATGAGACAGGAACTCATTCTCTTTAGTCTGAAGATTTTGTAGAAGTTAGAGATTTTTAGTGGTTTGGCTGTTTTTCTGATCTTCAACTTGAACCCTAATATCTGTCTCTGGATTTTTATTATTTGTGCTACATCTGGTGCCCAATGTTTTGCTTTTGTTTCCACAGAAGAAGAAAAGCTATAGATACCATTAAAATTGGTAAACATTTTATTTGAAAAAGAGACACCTCTTATTTAGAAGAGATGATAGTTAATCAAACAGAATGACTATTTAATCTAAACTAAACTATAAAACTCACAAATGCTTTTCATTTGATTAGATATAACTTGCCAAGTAGTATCTTCCTGTTGGGAGAGACCACTTATTTGTTTCCCGGCCACCCAAACTTCCAAAAAATACAGAAACTGTATTAATTAAATTGGACAGCTCTTACATCTTAAATTAACCCATTTCTATTAATCTGTGTATCGCCACATAACTGGCTTACCAGCAAGGTTCTGGTACATCTGTCTCCTGCAGGTGGCTACATGGCTTCTCTCTGACTTTGCCTTCTTTCTTCAAGCATTCAGTTTAGTTTTCCTGCCTAGCTCTATTTTGCCCTATCTATAAGGCCAAAGCAGGTTCATTATTAACCAATGGTATTCACAGCATATAGAGGGTAATCCCATAAACCACCCTTTTCTGTGTAAATGAAAAGGAAGGTTTAAACTTTAACACAGTAAAATTGTATAGGACAAAACAGTTATTAAGCAAGAATTATAGTTACAATATTTATATCTACTTATCTTTTATCATAACTAAGGAAAACTATAACTATAGTTATAACTTTCTATTCCTCAACTCCATCAAAGACTCAAGAAGGATATAATAATACCTAAGTAAACAGGAAGTGCATTATAACCAACTTCCAAAACTCTAGAATTGACAGAGACATCTTGCTGTCTCGGACAGTCACCCAAAGTTTTTCTGTAGAATTGGGACATCCAATCGTCAACCTACAGGCCCATAGTATATGGAAGACTGTTTCATGAAGCAGGAAATTTCAAAGACAGCTTCACCTTTATTGTCAGTCTGTCAGTCACTTTCTTCTGTGTCCTGCAGAAAGTCTAGCAGACTTCTTCACAAAGCAGGAAACCTGAAGAACTGTTTCATCTTCTTTAGGCAAGTTTAGCAGTCATTTTTCTGTGGGCTTGATGTTCATTAGTTTATACAGTTCACATAGTATAATATCAAACAGTCCAGGCAAGAGAAGTTTCTTGCTCAAATGGCTAACCAACTCCATACAGAGCCTATTTGATACCCATCTTCCTCTTGAAGTAGATTGGCTGCCAGGAGCAGATGTGTCTCATTGTCATGAAAAGTTTAAGTTCTTAAAAAACATTTTAAATGCCATATTCTGTTAGTCTTTGAAAGATTTGAAGAATATCTATTTAACTGAAATATCTCTCTCTATATATATAGAAAGTTTAATTAACGTGACTACAAGCTTGACTATTATAGATAACCATCTATTAACCTGTATTTCTTAATTATACATTACATTTTTAAATAAGATGCACAAGCACAATACCTTAATAAAAAAATATATATATAATAAACCCAGATCCATAACAAATACCAATGCAAAGTATCCATCTCCATAGCATATCCCTCTTTAAATATAAACAAACATTTTTAAACAATATTTGGGAATTTGGGTGTTGTTGTCAAGACTACTTCCTGCTGATTGGGGGCACTGTGAATCAGGTCTGTCATGGGATATCCTGTGTGGTAGGTCTATCTCTGCCAGCATTCCTGAAGGCATCAATGGATGCTGGACCATCTGTGTCATTGTTTCAGGGGATCTTGTTTGAAAAAAAATCACATTAGTCTGGAAGGAATCCACAGGTTCTCATTCTCTGTGGAAACAAAAGAAGAACCTCTTTCCCAAAACAACATATTCTTAGACTCAAAATTTTAAGTCAAAATACCTTTAAAGTCTATGAGTTGGTTTAGCTTGGCAGTCCCTAGGATCAAATGTCTGTCTGACATGTGTGGTAATTTGAATGTAATTGGCCCCAACAAGTTAACAGGAGGTGGTACTACTAGAAGGTGTGGCTTTGTTAGAGAAGGCATGGCCTTTTTATACAAAGGATATCATTGTCGTGTGGGCTTTGAGGTTTCATATATGCCCAAACCATACCCAGTACCTCATTTTACTTCCTGCTGCCTTCTGACTAAGACATAGGCCTCAACATGTCTGCCTGTACTCCACCAAGCTCCCTGCCATGTTGGTAATTGGCTGAACATCTGAACTATAAGCAGCCACCTCAGTTAAAGTTTTTTTTTAATAAGAGTTGCCATGGTTATGTGTCTCTTCACCGCAATAGAAACCCTATCTAAGACAGAAGTTGGCACCATGAACTAGGGTATTGCTCTGATAGGGCTGATCATGTTTCTGTTTGGAGTAATGTGGACTTTGGTGCTTTGGGTTAGGAAGAAACAGAATGCTTTAAGCACTGCTTAATGGGCCATAGTAGTAAGAGCATGGAAGACAGTGGTGCTAAGAGTTATTTGAACTGTCAGGAACTGGCCCCAGAGGTTTCAGAGGAGAAGAAGTTTAGTATGATGCCTAGAGATTGTTCTTTTGATATTTTGGTAAAGAATGCAGATGAATTTTATCATTGTCTGAAGCATCTGCCTGAGACTAAAGAGTTTGGATTAATTCCACTGGCAGAGGAAATCTCAAAACCTCCTTTTATAGGCTCTGTCCTATGGTTATTAGTGCTAACTCTAATGAAGATTTATAATGAAAAGGAGCAGGCTGAAAAGGAAAAATTATAAAATGTAAAATTTGAGAAGAAAAGGAGCACCAAAAAGGGTAATGGACCACAAGTCCTGTGTTCAAGGATGTAAACTGATTAAGAAATTGAATAAAAGGTGTGGTGACTTCAAGGTGAGATTCTACCCAGCTAAGTTTCCAACTTGTGAAAGGGAATTTAATAAAAGTTTGGAGATGGGTATAGTGGTGCATGCTTTTAATCCCAGCACTTGGAAGGCAGAGTATGGTGGATCTCTTAGTTTGAGGTCAACCTGGTCTACAGAACAAGTTACAGGACAGCAAAGAATAGGTAATGACAGTATCCACTGGAAACAAAAGGCTGGCGAACACATAACTCAACAAGAGAGGTGATGTGTGCCAGTCATAGCAAGCAGCAGAACCTGACATCTTTAGCCACCTGTTTCTGGATTTAGAGTTAAAGATAGAAGAAGTGAGTTATAGATTACAGCTACTGAGCCAGGCATGGGTGAAGAGTTTCCCAGAAAGGAGGCCTAGAACTCCATTGGGTGAGCCAGTGAAGATGAAGCTGACCCGCCTCGAAGTCTCCAAGATGTTAGAGATGCCAGAGCCATGGGATACATGCTGAGGAGAGCTACTAATAGGGAGTGGAAACAGCCCAAAAGAAAGAAGTGTGGTGTAGTCAAGAAAGCTGAAAAGTGGAGATTTGGTGAGGGTTTTGACATCGGACATGGAGATGCAGAGTTTGGAGTTTGCCCAGCTGAGTTTTGGTCTAGCTTTGGTCCAGTATTTCCTCACTATGCTTCCTTCCCTACATTTTGGAATTGTAGTGCCTATTCTGTGCCATTATATATTGGAAGTATGTAATCTGTTTTTGGTTTTGATTTTACCAGGGATTTCAGTTAAGGAAGTACATGAATCTCAAAAGAGACTTTGGACTTTTAAACATTATTGAGACTGTGATAGACTAAAGGGACTTTTGAAGATGAACTAAATCCATTTTGTATTATGATATTGTTACAAGCTTTTGGGGGCCAGGGAGCAGGTTGTGGTGGTATGAATGTAATTGATATCAATAAGCTCATAAGAGTGACACTAGCCCGAGGTGTAGGTATGACATTTTGGAGGAAGTCTTTCACTGTGGGTGTGAGCCCAGTTGCTAGGTCCTTCAGATCAAGAAGTAGCAAGCACCAAGTCTGCCTGCGTGCTGCCAAGCTCATCACCATGGTGGTAATGAACTGCAACCTGCCACCTCAAAAAGATTTTTCAAAACCCCAAAAAAAGCCCAGGACCCGCCAATAAGTCACCAAATCAACCCCACGACCGCCCCAACAAAAAAAAGATTTTTCTTTATAAGAGTTGCTGTGGTCATGGTGTCTCTTTACAGCAGTAGAAACACGAAAGAAACAACTAAATAGGAGAATAAGCAGATTGTGAGCCAAATAAATAAAGAACTGAGTTGATTCGTTCTGTTGAGTGAGTGGGGAACAAAAACAGAATTATAGAGAGAAAAAGTAGTCCTCTTCCATCCTTCATCTCTTGGGAGTTTGGTTCTGATTTCATTATTGTCAATAAAACAAGAAACACATACACACAATTTAGTAATGATGTGAACAAAAGAATTTAATCAGAGGGAACGGATGTCATGGCTCTACCATGCCTGACACTAGAAATAAAACCTTTTGGTGTATAGTACTCTGGAATTACAAGACTTTTCCATTAACATTTCAACCAACAATCATCATCTTACAAGATCTAGAGATTCTGATAAGAAATCAGATTAGTGTCTTATTGTACAGTTGTGATGAAGCTTCTTCCTCTGAGGCCCACAGAGGTACCTTACAAAGCCTTGGTTGGACTGGAAATAGAACATTTTGCTATAATATCTCAGTGACAGTGAGGGACCACATGTTTTAGACCCACAAAAGTAAGTTTAAAGCAAAAAGATTGAACAGCCTGAGTGTAGAGATCATGAGGATAATAATGTTGATACAGAATTTTAGGATTTAATTCTCAAGGCCATTAAAGAACCCTACATAACTTCCTGATTAGTCAAAAACAGTCTCCATAATACAGAGAACCACAAATATTTATGAATCTATCATTTTCTTTGCCCTTACTTATCATTACCATCAAGGGTAAAAGAACTTTGTCATGGTTTGAATTTGATATATCATCTACTGTCTCATATGCTTGATCCATTGTGCCCCTTAGGAAGTCCTGTTTGAGTAATTAGGGAACTCATGAAAGTGTGGCCTGGCTGGAGGTGGTTGGTCCCCTGAGAGACATTCAATGCAGTGATAAGAGTTGGCTCACACTCTGCTGTCAGGGCAGGAAGGTAAACCCAACATGAAGCAGAGCCTGGTAGGCAGAAAGCATAATACAAGACAACCTCTGCCTCTCAGAGTTGTATTATGGCATAGATTTGGGAGGAGCTGTGAAAAGAACTAGAAAATGGTGAAGGATTTTGGCTAGTTGTGATTGGTCCACAGTTTGTATGACCTCACAGGGAGCCACTGTGAGGAAAGATGGTGCCCAACCCATGTAAGGGACCAGCTTGGCCTGGACTTTATATTGCAGTGAAGCTATTAGTAGGCTACAAAGCAGTGGACTCGGAATTTTGTTCTGAGATCATTAGTTTGTTAGTATACTTCTTTGGAATTGGACATTTGTAATCAGCACTGATCTGAACACAGTGAGTTTTCTTCCTAGGGGTTTAGTTTGGGGGCCTGTATTTTGGTTTACTCTTTGTAGTTTGGGATTTATTTTGTGACTTTATTTCAGTTTTTCTCTTTTTATTACAAAAATTTTCTATTATTTGCTCATTTATCATTGACATTTTCTTCAATGGTTTATTTCTATACCTTAAACCTTTTGTGAGAACATATTAGCTGTAAAAAAATAGTTTTTCTTATCCATGCACTTGGATACTACTCACTAGTTTTCTTACTTCCCACAGCATATACCCTGGCCTGAAGAAATTCCTTATCATTGTAAGTAATCATCACTGATACTATTTCACTCATGAGACAAATATGACTTTGAGAATCTTGAGGGACAGCACATTTCCTAATGACATCACAGATTCAAGGACAAGGTAATATCCCTGCATGGTGTATGCTTGGTAAACTTTTACATCAATGTTGGTTTCGTTTTATGAATTGAGCAATCTCTTTCTTTTAGGGTTGTCAGCACTCTGGGGTACAAGGTTTCTTTGCAGTCCTTACAGTTCCCTTGGCTCAATTTTGTCTCTTTCCTGTCTCACTTATGTGTGATAACTTGCTTCCTTTGGGCAATTCATGTCAAGGGTTGTCAGATTTGTTCACTTTTGACAAGGACCAGACCTTTGCTTCTCTGATCTTTGTTTCAACTACCAAACTCCAGTTATTTCAAGCTCTGTACCTCTGTACACATTCTCATAAGCGTTTTGGGGTATGAGGTACTTCTTTGTTTTTTATATTAACCCAGTATGCATCATTAGGATGCTTGTGAGACTTTTGACCTTCATGACATACCAACAGATATCCTTAACCTTGTCCACTAGAGCTCATTTATTTTTTAAATTCTAGCATCTTGTGGGGGTGCCATTCCTGCCCTGAGAAGGTGGAGAACATGTAGAGGAATTATTTTGGAGGGATCTCAGTGATGCCAAATCACAAGCATCCAGAAAATATGGTCAAAGTGGTCCATTTCTACCCTCGTAAGCACAATGTGTTCTCTGAGACACATAATGGTAGTGGACAACTTTGAAATAAGTGGAACAAAGAGATGCTTTAGACATTGGCAGAAAAGGACTTTATCAGAGAAAATACATTTACAGGAATAATAAAGAACATCATCAAAAGAACCACTACACAAACAGGCATGCACATTATCCCACCTGTCCCTCATCTCCTGTGAAGAGGAGATGGAGTGAGCTGGTTCTGCCAGCATTTATCAGATCAACCAAAGGAAAGAAAGGTCAGGAGGTAAATGACAAGGGCTTCTCTAAAGTCCAGCTCACCTGATTTATACATCAGATCTTAACTCACCTGTGAATTCTACCCCATAGAGTGTTGATTTGAAAGCAGTAAAGACATCTGAGAAGACAGAAAATGCAGCCCCTTTTTGTGAAAAATCTAAGGGGACTCATGAGGAGGCTGAGATGGAGAAGGCTGGCAGCAGTAACATCACATTTGGTGACACAACTATGGCTGTGTTAGAGTTCTTGGAGGACACTGCTACCAAAAAGACCTTGACTAGAGGACATTACTGACATTAGAGAGAACACCACCACCAGTGTAGACATTATCAGCCAGATGAAACCAGATCTCATAAATGCTGTGTTCCTTCTGGACCCTTATCAGCATGAAAGTACCCACTACTAAATAATAGTCCAAGACTTGATAAGTAGGGAGTTACCAGCTACATCTACAAATGAGCAGCCCAGGATGCTCCCTTACCCTTCAACAAGCACAGTAGAAGTGGCTGAAAGGGATTGAGGGAGAAGATCAGAAAGCTATTCCAAAGGTTTTGTTGTCTCCCACTCCGAAGCAGAAAAGATACAACATCCAGGTAAGAGACAAAAAGGAATGGAAAATGGAGTTCCAAGGAATGGAAAGGGCAGTAACAGAAAGTTCACATATGTATTTGACGTGTCTTTTTCCAAAGCACTTTGCCACTGCCAGGCTGCAGCCCTTTATAGGACAAAAGCCTTAATGTGTCTGGGACCCTAGAAGAAGCTTTCCCACTGAATACTGCTCATGAGAAATCTTAGAAAGTTGAGTCAGAAGCAGACAACTGAGGGTGTATGCAGAGCCTGGGAATCCAGGGAGAGAGGAAAATGGAGGGCTTCGTGTAAGGGACAGCAGTTTAGAAAGAGAAGAAGCCTGTGGAGAGCTCTGGTACCACAGAACCGCTCTTCTGGTTCTTTTTTTTACTTTATGCATTTTCTTCAGTTTTTTATTATAAAACATTATCTATTATCTGCTCATTTACTTTTGAAATTTCCTACATTGGTTTATTTCTATATCTTAAACCTTTTGTCAGTACATATTAGCTGAAAAAATAGTTTGTGTTATCTGTGCACTTGGATTCTACTCACCAGCTTGGTTACTTGCCCATTACTTCCTTGGCATTATCAATTCCCTCATCATTGAAAGACTTCCTGTGCTACGATGCCACTCATGAGACAAAATATGACTTTGAAAATCTTTAGGGACAGTCCATTTGCTAATATCATCACAGTTTCAAGGACATGGCAACATCCCTAGGTGGTGCATTATTGGTAACCTCTTACATCAATGTTGCTGTCTGTGTAGTGAATTGAGCAATCTCTTTCTTTTAGGATCATCAACACTCTGGCGAACAAGGTTTCCCTGCGGGCCTTACAGTTCCCTTGGCTCCTACCCATCCCTTTCCTGTCTCATCTATAATTAGTTTCTTCCTTTGGGTGATTCATGTCGAGGGTTGTAAGACTTGTTCATTTTTTTCAAGGACCAGCTCTTTGTATCTCCAACCCTTGTTTGAACTACCAAGTGTTCAGTTATATCCTGCTCTGTTCCTCTGTACACTTTCTCATTACTGCTTTTGGGATTGGGGGGTAGTTGTTTGTTTTTTTAAATTTTTAACCTCAATAGGCATTATTAGGATGCTTGTGAGGCTTTTGACTTTCATGACATACCAACTGATAGCTATAACCTTGTCGATTAGAGCTCTTTTTTTTTTTTTAATTCTAGCATCTCTTGGTGGAACCATTCCTGACCTGAGAAGGTGGAGTACATGGAGAGGAGCTATCTTGGAGGGATCTCAGTGATGCCAAGTTACAACAAGCATCCAGAGAAATAGGGTCAAAGTGATCCATTTCCACCCTTGTAAGCACAATGTGTTCCCTGAGACACATAGTGGCAGAAGAAAAATGTGAAACAAGTGAAACAAAGGATGTTTTAAGACCTTCCTTGCACAAAGGGCCTTTATCAGAAAAAATATAATTACAGGAAGAAAAATAAACATCATCAACAGAACCACTACACAAAGAGTAGTGCACATTATCCCACCCGTCCTTTATCTCCTGTGAAGAGGAGATTGAGTGAGCTGCACTGCTAACATTTATGAGAGCAACAAAAGTAAAGAAAGGCCAGTAGCTAAATGAAAACAACTAGCAAGGGCTTCTCTAAGTCCAGCTCACCTGATTTATACATCAGATCTTAACTCACCTGTGAATTCTACCCCATAGAGTGTTGATTTGAAAGCAGTAAAGACATCTGAGGGGATAGAAAATGCAGCCTTCTTTTGGTAAAAATCTAAGGGGACTCATGAGGAGGCTGAGATGGAGAAGGCTGGCAGCAGTAACATCACATTTGGTGACACAACTATGGCTGTGTTAGAGTTCTTGGAGGACACTGCTACCAAAAAGACCTTGACTAGAGGACATTACTGACATTAGAGAGAACACCACCACCAGTGTAGACATTATCAGCCAGATGAAACCAGATCTCATAAATGCTGTGTTCCTTCTGGACCCTTATCAGCATGAAAGTACCCACTACTAAATAATAGTCCAAGACTTGATAAGTAGGGAGTTACCAGCTACATCTACAAATGAGCAGCCCAGGATGCTCCCTTACCCTTCAACAAGCACAGTAGAAGTGGCTGAAAGGGATTGAGGGAGAAGATCAGAAAGCTATTCCAAAGGTTTTGTTGTCTCCCACTTCGAAGCAGAAAAGATACAACATCCAGGTAAGGGACAAAAAGGAATGGAAAATGGAGTTCCAAGGAATGGAATGGGCAGTAACAGAAAGTTCACATATGTATTTGACGTGTCTTTTTCCAAAGCACTTTGCCACTGCCAGGCTGCAGCCCTTTATAGGACAAAAGCCTTAATGTGTCTGGGACCCTAGAAGAAGCTTTCCCACTGAATACTGCTCATGAGAAATCTTGGAAAGTTGAGTCAGAAGCAGACAGCTGAGTGTGTATGCAGAGCCTGGGAATCCAGGGAGAGAGGAAAATGGAGGGCTTCCTGTAAGGGACAGCAGTTTAGAAAGAGAAGAAGCCTGTGGAGAGCTCTGGTACCACAGAGCAACTCTTCTACTTTTTTTTAATTTTACGTTATGCATTTGCTTCAGTTTTTCTCTTTTTATTAGCAATCATTTTTTTTGTTTTCTGCTCATTTATCTGTGATATTTTCTACATCAATTTATTTCTATTCCTTAAACTTTCTGTCAGTACATATTAGCTGTTAAAAATAAAAATTTGTTTTATCCATGCAGTTGGATCCCACTCACCAGCTTTGTTACCTCCCACAGCATTTCCCTGGCCTCATCAATTCCCTTATCATTGTAAGTAATCTTCTCTCCCACCATTCCACCCATGAGACAAAATATGACTTTGTGAATCTTGAGGTACATCCCATTTCCTAATGGCATCTCAGTTTCAAGGACAGTGTAAAATCCCTATGTGGTGCATGTTTGGTAACCTTTCAAGTCAATGTTGGTGTATGTTTTGTGAATTGAGCAATCTTTCTTTTAGGGTTGTCAACACTCTGGGGTACAAGGTTTCCTTGCAGTCCCTACAGTTCCCTTGGCTCCTACTCATCTCTTTCCTGTCTCACATTTCAATAGTTTGTGTCTTCCGTTGGGGTTTTCATGTCACGTGTTGTCAGAATTATTCATTCTTAGTTTCTCTGACCTTAGTATCAACTACCAAGTGTCCAGTTATTTCCAGCTCTGTTCCGCTGTACACTTGGTCATAACATTTTGGGGTTTGTGATGTTATGGTTTGCTTGTTTTTAAATCTTTAACCCCAATATGCTTCATTAGGATGCTTGTGAGACTTTTGACTTTCATGACATAACAATTGATAGCCATAACCTTGTCCACTAGAGCTCCTTTTTTTTAATTCTAGCATCCTGTGGGGGTGCCATTCCTGACCTGCGAAGGTGGTGAACATGTAGAGGCACAATATTAAGAGGATCCCACTAATTTCAAGTTACAATAAGCATCCAGAGAATTATCGTCAGAGTGGTCCATTTCCACCCTTGTAAGCACAATGTGTTCCCTGAGACACATAGTGGCAGAGGACAACTTTGAAACAAGCGAAACAAAAAAAATGTTTTGAGACCTTGTCACAAAAGGCCTTTATCAGAGAAAATATATTTATGGGAATGAAAAAGAACATCATCAAAAGAGTTGCTACTGCAAGAGGCGTGAATATCATCTCAATATCCTTCATTTTCATTTAAGAAGGAGATGGAATAAGCTGGCTAGGCCAACATTTCTCAGATCAACCAAAGGAAAAAAAGGCCAGAAGGTAAATAAACAAAACTTGAAAGAGTTTCTGTAAGTCCAGGTCTTCTGATTTATACATCAGATCTTAAATCACCTGTGAATTCTGCCCCACGGAATGTAGATTTGAACGGAGTAAAGACATCTGAGGAGCCAAAAAATGCAGCCTCTTTTTGGTAAAAATCTAAGGGGACTCATGAGGAGGCTGAGATGGAGAAGGCTGGCAGCAGTAACATCACATTTGGTGACACAACTATGGCTGTGTTAGAGTTCTTGGAGGACACTGCTACCAAAAAGACCTTGACTAGAGGACATTACTGACATTAGAGAGAACACCACCACCAGTGTAGACATTATCAGCCAGATGAAACCAGATCTCATAAATGCTGTGTTCCTTCTGGACCCTTATCAGCATGAAAGTACCCACTACTAAATAATAGTCCAAGACTTGATAAGTAGGGAGTTACCAGCTACATCTACAAATGAGCAGCCCAGGATGCTCCCTTACCCTTCAACAAGCACAGTAGAAGTGGCTGAAAGGGATTGAGGGAGAAGATCAGAAAGCTATTCCAAAGGTTTTGTTGTCTCCCACTCTGAAGCAGAAAAGATACAACATCCAGGTAAGAGACAAAAAGGAATGGAAAATGGAGTTCCAAGAAATGGAATGGGCAGTAACAGAAAGTTCACATATGTATTTGACGTGTCTTTTTCCAAAGCACTTTGCCACTGCCAGGCTGCAGCCCTTTATAGGACAAAAGCCTTAATGTGTCTGGGACCCTAGAAGAAGCTTTCCCACTGAATACTGCTCATGAGAAATCTTGGAAAGTTGAGTCAGAAGCAGACAGCTGAGTGTGTATGCAGAGCCTGGGAATCCAGGGAGAGAGGAGGATGGAGGGCTTCCTGTAAGGGACAGCAGTTTAGAAAGAGAAGAAGCCTGTGGAGAGCTCTGGTACCACAGAGCAACTCTTCTACTTTTTTTTTAATTTTACTTTATGCATTTGCTTCAGTTTTTCTCTTTTTATTAGCAATCATTTTTTTTGTTTTCTGCTCATTTATCTGTGATATTTTCTACATCAATTTATTTCTATTCCTTAAACTTTCCGTCATACCATAGGCCAGACTAAAAGGTGAATACTGGGTTGGGAAAAAGCCCTTTGTTCTTGTCTGGAGATGGAGTTATTGGTGCCATAATTATATCATTATATCTTTTGTTTGAGGAGCTCCTCACAGTCTTTTCATTAATGATAGACGCAGGGGCCCAATTACGGGAGTTAGTTTGGATCCTTGCCTGAATAGCACACCATACAGAGGTTGTAGAAAACGGCTCAACATGGCATGGTACAGGTATGAGCGTTCTCTCCACATGGCCTAAGACAGGGTGCCCTGTGATCTGTTTACTTTAATCCTGCTAGATGCCTTTTATTTGAGGAGCTCCAATGACGGGCAACTTATTGCAGGATAATCCCCCTACCTAAGACAGGGCCCTGGGAACCCTAGGACAGGTAAGGGGGAAAGTAAAAATGCCTGGTCCCCACTCGACCTAAGAATCATCAGGCACCCCTCTGTTCCCAGGAGAGGTAAATTGCTTCACCACTCGAGAGGATGGTCTCTTCTTATCTCAGTCCCTTCTCCTTTAGATCTGACACCATGGTTGACTCTGACTGGTGCTCTCCACGTAATAACTACCTGCCTTTATATAAGAGAAAGGGGGATCTGTTGGGAGCTGTTTCCCCCTAAAAATCATTACAGGAACCATTACCCTGGGGAGTCTGCAGGGAACCCCACACCCATTATTGTGCTAAGAATAGTTCTATTGCCCCACACCCAATTAAAGCTGTTAATGGAAAAAATGATACATAAAAAAACTTTCTGTCAGTACATATTAGCTGTTAAAAATAAAAATTTGTTTTATCCATGCAGTTGGATCCCACTCACCAGCTTTGTTACCTCCCACAGCATTTCCCTGACCTCATCAATTCCCTTATCATTGTAAGTAATCTTCTCTCCCACCATTCCACCCGTGAGACAAAATATGACTTTGTGAATCTTGAGGTACATCCCATTTCCTAATGGCATCTCAGTTTCAAGGACAGGGTAAAATCCCTATGTGGTGCATGTTTGGTAACCTTTCAAATCAATGTTGGTGTCTGTTTTGTGAATTGAGCAATCTTTCTTTTAGGGTTGTCAACACTCTGGGGTACAAGGTTTCCTTGCAGTCCCTACAGTTCCCTTGGCTCCTACTCATCTCTTTCCTGTCTCACATTTCAATAGTTTGTGTCTTCTGTTGGGGTTTTCATGTCACGTGTTGTCAGAATTATTCATTCTTACTTTCTCTGACCTTAGTATCAACTACCAAGTGTCCAGTTATTTCCAGCTCTGTTCCGCTGTACACTTGGTCATAACATTTTGGGGTTTGTGATGTTATGGTTTGCTTGTTTTTAAATCTTTAACCCCAATATGCTTCATTAGGATGCTTGTGAGACTTTTGACTTTCATGACATAACAATTGATAGCCATAACCTTGTCCACTAGAGCTCCTTTTTTTTTAATTCTAGCATCCTGTGGGGGTGCCATTCCTGACCTGCGAAGGTGGTGAACATGTAGAAGCACAATATTAAGAGGATCCCACTAATTTCAAGTTACAATAAGCATCCAGAGAATTATCGTCAGAGTGGTCCATTTCCACCCTTGTAAGCACAATGTGTTCCCTGAGACACATAGTGGCAGAGGACAACTTTGAAACAAGCGAAACAAAAAAATGTTTTGAGACCTTGTCACAAAAGGCCTTTATCAGAGAAAATATATTTATGGGAATGAAAAAGAACATCATCAAAAGAGTTGCTACTCCAAGAGGCGTGAACATCATCTCAATATCCCTCGTTTTCATTTAAGAAGGAGATAGAATAAGCTGGCTATGCTAACAATTCTTAGATCAACCAAAGGAAAGAATGGTCAGGAGGTAAACAAAAACTTTCAAGGACTTTCCTAAGTCCAGCTCCCCTGAATTATATGTCAGATCTTAACTCATCTGTGAATTCTGTCCCACAGAATGTTAATTTGAAAGCAGTAAAGACATCTGAGGAGACAGAAAATGCAGCCTCTTTTTGTGAAAAATCTAAGGGGACTCATGAGGAAGCTGAGATGGAGAAGGCTGGCAACAGTATTATCACATTTGGTGACACAAGTCTGGTTTTGTTAGAGTTCTTGGAGGACATCAACTATGAAAAGGACCTTGACTAGAGAACATTACTGACATTAGAGAGAACACCACCACCAGTGTAGACATTATCAGCCAGATGAAACCAGATCTCATAAATGCTGTGTCCCTTCTGGACCCTTATCAGCATGAAAGTACCCACTATTAAATAATAGTCCAATACTTGATAAGTAGAGAGTTACCATCTACATCTACAAATGAGCATCCCTGGAGGCTCCCATACCTTCCAAGAAGTACAGTAGAAGTGGCTGGAAATGCTTGAGGCAGAAGATCAGAAAGCCTATTTCCCTGGCCTTATTTATCCCTTATTATTGAAAGACTCTTCCTGTGCTACCATGCCACTTGTAAGAGACAATATGACTTTGCGAATCTTGAAGGACATCCCATTTCCTAATAGCATCGTAATTTCAAGGACATGGTAACTTCCTTAGGTGGTGCATTATTGGTAACCTCTTCCTGCAGTGTTGCTGTCTCTTTCTTTTAGGTTCATCAACACTCTGGGGTACAAGGTTTTTCTGTGGGCCCTACAGTTCCCTTGGCTCCTACCCATCTCTTTCCTGTCTCATCTATAATTAGTTTCTTCCTTTGGGTGATTCATGTTAAGGGTTGTAAGACTTGTTCATTTTTTTCAAGGACCAGCTCCTGTTTCTCTGACCCTTGTTTGAACTACCAAGTGTTCAGTTATATCCTGCTCTGTTACTCTGTACACTTTCTCATTATTGTTTTTGGGATTGGGATTTTGTCATTTGTTTTTTAAACCTTTAACCCCAATATGCATCATTAGGGTGCCTGTGAGACTTTTGACTTTCATGACATACCAATTGGTAGCCATAACCTTGTCCACTAGAGCTCATTTTTTTTTAACTTCTAGCATCTTGTGGTGGTGCCATTCCTGACCTAAGAAGGTGAGGACATGTACTGGAGCTATCTTGGAGGGATCTCAGTGATGCCAAGTTACAACAAGCATCTAGAGAAATATGATCAAAGTGGTCCATTTCTACCTTTGTAAGCACAATGTGTTCTCTGAGCCACATAGTGGCAGAGGGCAACTTTGAAACAAGTGAAACAAAGAAATTGTTTAAAACCTTGGCACAAAATGACATACTTTATCAAAAAATACTTTTATCATCAGTGAGTAGAAGATCATCAAAAGAACCACTACACGAAGAGGGTGTGGACATTATCACACTCTCACTTTATCTCCTGTGAAGACCAGATCGAATGAACTGCACTGCTAACATTCATGAGAGCAACAAAAGTAAAGAAAGGCCGGTAGGTAAATGAAAAAAAACTAGCAAGGGCTTCTCTAAGTCAAGCTCACCTGATTTATGCATCAGATCTTAACTCACCTGTGAATTCTACCCCACAGAGTGTTGATTTGAAAGCAGTAAAGACATCTGAGGGGATAGAAAATGCAGCCTTTTTTTTTGTGAAAAATCCAATGGGACTCATGAAGAGGCTGAGATGGAGAAGGCTGGCAGCAGTAACATCACATTTGGTGACACAACTATGGCTGTGTTAGAGCTCTTGGAGTATACCAATTACCAAAAGGGCCTTGAAAAAAAAAGAATCTTGACTTGAGGACATTACTGACATTAGAGAGAACACCACCACCAGTGTAGACATTATCAGCAGATAGTACCTGATCCCATAAATGCTGTGTCCCTTCCAGACTCTTATCAGCATGAAAGTACCCACTACTAAATAATAGTCCAAGACTTGATAAGTAGGGAGTTACTATCTACGTCTATAAATGAGCAGCCCAGGAAGCTCCCATACCCTTCAACAAGCACAGTAGAAGTGGCTGTAAAGGCTTGAGGGAGATGATCAGAAAGCTGTTTCCAAGGTTTTGTTGTCTCCCACTCTGAAGCAGAAGAGATACAACATCCAGGTAAGAGATAAGGAAAATGGAGTTCCAAGAAATGGAGTGGATGGGGCCCAAAAATTTATATGTACGTTTTTCCTGTCTTTTCCCAAAGCACTTCGCCACTGCCATGCAGCAGCCCTTTATAGGACAAAAACCTCAATGTTACTGGGACCCTAGAAAGAGCTTTCCCACTGAATCCTGCTCATGAGAAATCTGGGAGAGTTGAGACAGAAGCAGGCAGCAGAGGGTGTTGGCAGGGGCTGGGAATGCAGGGAGACAGGAGGGAGGTGGGCCTTGTGAAATGGATAAACTTTAGGAAGAAAAGAAGCCTGTGGAGAGCTGTGCTACCACAGAACCACTCCTCTGCTTTCTTTTCTTTCTTTTTTTTACTTTATGCATTTGCTTCAGTTTTTCTCTTTTTATTACCAATCATTTCTATTCTCTGCTCATTTATTTTTGACCTTTCCTAATTCGGTTTATTTTTATACGTTAAACCTATTGTCAGTATATATTAGCTGTAAAAAGTAGTTTTTTTTTCTATGCACTTGTTACCTCCCACAGCATATCCCTGGCCTTATCAATTCCCTTATCATTGTAAATAATCTTCTCTTTCACCAATCCACCCGTGAGACACAATATGACTTGGGATCTTGAGGGACATCCCATTTCCTAATGACATCTCAGTTTCAAGGACAGGGTACCATTGCTATGATTCCCATAATTGGGGGTTTAAGTAAAGGGGATTGAGCATCATGAATATAGAAACAAGGAGGTCTGCATCTCTCAGTTCATTAGAAACTTTGAGAGTCTATGTGAAAGCATTATTGCAGAAGCTCATGTTCTCCTCTCCAGTGACTAGCCAAATCCCTTTCTCAGGTCAGCAGAAAGCTCACTGAATCCGTTCTTGGTGCTATTGCTGCTCTCCTTATAGTCAAAATGCTCTCCTAAAAGTTTTAGTGACAGAGGTTTCACATCGTCTCATGTCTTTGAATTCCTGACCTCTGTAAGGGGTGCTGTCTGGGGAGGTTATGAAACACCAGGGTGGTAGAAGCCAGAAGGAGAAATTGGGCCATTACAGATAATGGAACCCGGAAAAGTCATGCAAGCATGCTTAAGATCCACCTTCGTAAATCACCATCCATGCCTTTCCTGTGCATTGTGATCCAGAGTAACTTGTGTAACTGATGTTGCTTCTTCTCAAGGATTTAGTCACAGCCAGAATAGAAGAAATGCAGTGCTGTAAGATACAAGGAGAAAAAAATACATTTGGTTGTGAATAGCATAATTTATTTATTGGAGTGACCTCACAGGAACCATTGTGGGGGTATTGTAGACCCTGCCCATTGAAGGACTGACTTGTTTGAGTCTTGTACTCGCACTGCAGAGAATGTGTTGCTTTGTTGGCTTCAGGGAGTTTGGTCTCAGAAATTGGGTCATGTAGACTTTGTTATTATTGTTCACTTGGAAATTGACATTCTAGGCAGGGCTGCTTGTTCGTTTCCTAGCTGCTCAGACTCAAAATAATTACACAGAGAGTATACTAATTACAACACTGCTCAGTCAATAGCTTTGGCTTCTTATTAAGTAACTCTTACATCTTAAATTAATCCGTTCCTATTATTTTGTATTTTCTCATGTGGATTGTGGTTTGCTGGAAAGGTTTTAAAGAAGGTGTCTTTCTATTTTGGCAGCTATATGGTGTCTTTCTGAGTTGGCCTTCTTATCTCTTCTATCTCTGCTTGGAATTCCCACCTTGTTGTATTCTGCACTACCATAGGCCCAAAGGGTTCTCTATTAACTAATAGTAATAAAACATATTTACAGCATACAAAAGAGAATCCCACATCACAACATTGTTGATCTGATTTGACCAAAAGAATTTTTATTTCTTTCCTGGTTTGTTGGTTTTGTTCTGTATCTTCTGAATGATTTTAGATTAATTTGTGCTTTTAATTTAGTTTCTTGAATTCTACCACCATTGGTTATACTCTTAAATGAGCTTGATACTTTGATATTTCTAAAATAGTTTTCTTATTTTAAATCTTTGCTAGTATGAAATTATTGTAGAAAAAAGTTTTACTAGGATGTGCACTGTGAATACACCCTGTGTATGACTGTATTCCCCAAGGTTTAATGAGCATAAATGTTACCTATTCTCTTAATTATCTTCCAGAATTACCATGTCTCATCCCTAACAAAAACAAAAACATTCCATCTCAATTAGGGACATTCTACCTATTACAATGTTAAATACAGGCTACCTTCTTTTAGAGTCCATCCATGAGTTTAAGAAGAAGGAATTGAATATCAGGAGTGTAGAGAAGATAATTCTATCTCATTGAATTCTAGACAACTTTCAGTTAGAGTGAAAAAAACCACTGAAGCAGCCTGTAGGTTCCCACTCCAATGAGTCCAGAGCCAAATCCCTACTCCAGGTCAGCTCAGAGTTCCTGAGTCTGTCCTCCTTCTAACTATGGGGCTTACCCAAGATAAAAAACAAAAAGTCCTTCCCAAGGTTTGGTGTGAAAGGCCTCACACTTCCTCATGTGCCTGAATGTATGGAGTGCTGATTGATCTGGGAAGTCATAAAACCGTAAAGCGCTGGAGAGCAGCAGGAGGAATTAGGTGACTGGATGCAGCAAGGGCCTGCCAAAGCCATGAACCAGCTGCTTCAGCCGCATCTTCCCCAGGCCAACTTCCCCATCTCCTCCAACTGCCATGCCTTCCCTGTCCTCTGAGAGCATGGAGAAGGGATACCTTTGTCTCTTAATTTGCATCATGTTTATGATTTTTTCACTGCCAAAAAATTAATGCAGTCAATATTATTAGAGAGATAAATTACTCTGCTTCTACTGGTCCAACCTTGGCAGTGATAACACTTAACCTTTGTGAGAAATGATAGGAATATGTTTTTAGAGGACATTGCAGTTTGCTGAGGTTTTTCCTGAAGCTTCAAAGAAACTCATGTTGGATGGAGAGCAGTTGTATTCCAGCATTGGTCCTGATATACTTGGGATTTCCCAGTCTCATGGACCTTGACACTTGGAGTTTTTCTCTACATTCCCATGGGTTTCATGTTCTTTGCAATCTTTGTATTCACAGTTTCACTGCTGGTGTTTGAGACATTGATTTCTGCCTGTGATCATTTGTCTTTTTAAATTGGTCCTTTCTAAATAATTTTGTTTGGTCATATTGTACTATGGTTTTTGTTTCATTTTTCTTGTTTTGTTTTTTATTTGAAACCTTAACTGTGTAAAGTAGGGACTATCCCTGTGAGACATGTATCCATATATATAGTTTGCATGGATCATTTTCATCTGCTGTGTTATATTGCGACATTTCCTGTCATGTACTTAAAATCCTCCCCTTTTAAAATTCCACCGACACATCTATAGTTCTAGTTAGGTTCAGTATGTAACTGGAACTTGCATATTTCAATTGACACTATGTCCCTGTGTATTTTGGAAAATTACAACATTTCATTCTTTGTGGCTGAGCATAGCCACTTCCCTTGACTGTGCCTGTTAACTGTTCATCAGTTTTTGTGTGGACTTAACCTAATGCTCTATGCTGAATCCACTATGAACATGACGTATCTGTTTTGTGTTCTTGAATAATGTGAACAAGGAATTTCATTTCAGATGATGTGCATCAAATACATTGTATTATATACTGTGTTGTGGGTGTGTGTTTATGGATTTTGCATCAGGGTATTACTGTCATTTTAGAAAGTTTAGAATGATCTTTCATTGTCTCTTTGGTGAAGCAGTTTGAGGATCATTGATCTCTATTGTATTTAAAGACAGCAGATATGTTCCATTATGCAATCACTTTGTCCTGGGCTGTCCTTATTTGGATAAACTTATTAATCTTCCAGTCTTGTACTCACATTGATCTTTGCACATTTCTTAAGCTCCTGAATTTATTATCATACCCAGGAATCAATGAGCACATGTAAAGAAGCGCTTGCACACTTTCCTCTTAGGTGGTAAGGAGGCACAAGAAGAGGAAGGGAAGAGGAGTGGGGCAAGTGAGACATGTCAAGAGATAAAAGCAGTGAGAGAGGGCAGAAGAAAGGGCATGCATCTGGATCAGGAGGAGGAGATTTATCCAGAGGAAATTCCATTCTGAGAGCAGAAAAATAAGGGATGAATGTGTGTGGTGGTGACAGGGGCCACAGTCAATCAGGAGAGGAGCAAAATTCCCCTGAAGAGGAGATTAGGGGATAGTTGTCCATAGGTACCTTGAGAAGGAGACCCTACCTTCCTCATGGGTTCCATATTGCTCCAAGCTGCAGCAGATGAATGCTGCCTCAGAAATCTGCTTTTGGCATTTGACAAAATTCAACACCCCTTTATGATAAAGGTCTTGGAGAGATTAGGGATACAAGGGTCATACCTAAATATAATAAAAGCTATTTACAGCAAGCCGACAGCTAACATTAAATTGAACGGAGAAAAACTCAAAGCCATCCCACTAAAATCAGGAACAAGACAAGGATGTCCACTCTCTCCATACCTCTTCAATATAGTGCTTGAAGTTCTAGCAATGGCAATAAGACAACATAAGGGGATCAACGGGATTCGTATTGGAAAGGAAGAAGTTAAGCTTTCGTTATTTGCACATGATATGATAGTATACGTAAGTGACCCCAAAAACTCGACCAAAGAACTCCTACAGCTGATAAACGCCTTTAGTAATGTGGCAGGATACAAGATCAACTCCAAAAAGTCAGTGGCCTTCCTATACACTAAGGATAAGGAAGCAGAGAGGGAAATCAGAGAAGCATCACCTTTCACAATAGCCACAAATAGCATAAAATATCTAGGGGTAACTCTGACCAAGGAAGTAAAAGATCTATTTGACAAGAACTTTAAGTCTTTGAAGAACGAAATTGAAGAGGACACCAGAAAATGGAAGGATCTCCCTTGCTCTTGGATTGGGAGGATCAACATAGTAAAAATGGCAATTCTACCAAAAGCAATTTATAGATTCAGTGCAATCCCCATCAAAATCCCATCAAAATTCTTCACAGATCTGGAGAAGACAATAATCAACTTTATATGGAAAAACAAAAAAACCAGGATAGCCAAAACAAACTTATACAATAAAGGAACGTCTGGAGGTATTACCATCCCCGACTTAAAACTCTATTACAGAGCTACAGTATTGAAAACAGCTTGGTATTGGCATAAAAACAGAGAAGTCGACCAATGGAATTGAATAGAAGACCCTGACTTTAACTCACAAACCTATGAACACCTGATTTTTGATAAAGGAGCTAAAAGTATACAATGGAAAAAGAGAGCATCTTCAACAAATTGTGCTGGCAAAACTGGATGTCAATCTGTAGAAGAATGAAAATAGATCCATATCTATCACTAGGCACAAAACTCAAGTCCAAGTGGATTAAAGACCTCAATATCAGTCCGAACACACTGAATCTGATAGAAGAGAAAGTGGGAAGTACTCTACAACACGTGGGCACAGGAGACCACTTCCTACGTATAACCCCAGCAGCACAGACAGTAAGGGCCTCATTGAATAAATGGGACCTACTGAGACTGAGAAGCTTCTGTAAAGCAAAGGACACTGCCACTAAGACAGAAAGGCAACCCACTGACTGGGAGAAAATCTTCACCAACCCCGCAACTGACAAAGGTCTGATCTCCAAAATATATAAAGAACTCAAGAAACTAGACCGTAAAAGGCTAATCAACCCAATTATAAAATGGGGCACTGAGCTGAACAGAGATCTCTCAACAGAAGAAGTTCAAATGGTCAAAAGACACCTAAGGTCATGCTCAATTTCCTTAGTGATCAGGGAAATGCAAATCAAGACAACTTTAAGATACCATCTTACACCTGTCAGAATGGCGAAAATAAAAAACACCAATGATAGCCTTTGCTGGAGAGGGTGTGGAGAAAGGGGTACACTCATCCATTGCTGGTGGGAATGCAAACTTGTGCAACCACTTTGGAAAGCAGTGTGGCGGTTTCTCAGGAAATTCGGGATCAACCTACCCCTGGACCCAGCAATACCACTCTTGGGAATATACCCAAGAGAGGCCGTATCATACAACAAAAGTATATGCTCTACTATGTTCATAGCAGCATTGTTTGTAATAGCCAGAACCTGGAAACAAACTAGATGCCCTTCAATTGAAGAATGGATGAAGAAAGTATGGAATATATACATATTAGAGTACTACTCAGCAGTAAAAAGCAAGGACTTCTTGAAGTTTCCAATGGCACAGAAAAACTTTAGGTGACTGTCCAGGCAATGAGATGTCTCTGTCAATTCTAGAGTTTTGGAAATTGCTTACAATGGTACTTCCTGTTTCTTTAGGTAATATTGTATCCTTCTGGAGTCTTTGATGAGTTGAAGAATTTATAGTCATAGTTTTCCTTAGTTATGACAAAAGATAGTGTAGATATAAATGCTATAACTATTATAATATTTTATAATTATACATATATAATTATAAATATTATTGTTTGATACCTATTTTGTTATATGTAATTTTACTACGTTAAAGTAAAAACCTTCCTTTTTATTTAAACAGAGGGAGATAATATGGGAGTCCCTCTTTGTGCTGTGATTACTATTAATGAATAAAGAAACTGCTTTGGACTTACAGCAAGGCAGAACTTAGGTAGGCAGGAAAAGCTAGTCTGAATGCTGAGAGAAAGAAGGGCAGAGTCAGGGAGAAGCACTGGAGCCACCACAAGAGTCAGACATGCCAAAATTTTGCTGGTAAGCCACTTCTACGTGTACACAGATTAATGGAGTTTAAATTAATATGTAATAATTAGCCATTAAGAAACTAGAGATAATGGTCCAAACATCAATTTAAATAATACAGTTTCTGTGTGGTTATTTTGGGACTGAGCTAGCCAGGTGGCAGGGAACCAACAAGAGGCTCTCCCTTCTACAAATATAGGAATATTAGTCTATTCTTGGTGCATTTTACTTACAGAAAATGATTCCTGGAAGCTTTATGCCCAAGTTGACTCCTGTTTCCACATTATCAAGTCTCATGTGGTCAATATATAACTAACCTCTAATCAGGTAATCAGACCTGTTGCATTTTCTATGTCACTGCCTACATCTCATCTTGTGCCCTGCACCATCACCTCCTTTCACAAATCATGTTTAATGAATTGCTGCATCTCCAAGATCTGTCCCATTTCAGCCATTCCCTAGTACTCAGCTGTTGTATCAACCACATGGCAATACATTCTTCTAGTCTCTACTGCACAAGTTCAGCCCCATAACATCTATCAGAGTAGGGTGTCTAATGTCAGAAGAAACAATAGGCAGCATTTTGGTTAAATATCTCCTGAACACATTCACACGTTTGCATGAAAGCCACAATACCATCTTTGCATTAGTGACTGGTTCTGCACTCTGCTTGTCAGCAGCAGACCCTGTGTTGGTATTTGATCTGCATTCTAGGCCATGCTGTGTCATCTCCTGTGAGGTTTACCAAGGCCTGCTTCACTGCATGAACCCCCTTTCACACACAGCTTCCTGAACAAGTGCCTCCTCCTCTAAAATAAAGACAGATCTATTCATCCTTGATCCATTAAAGGGGACAGTGTTCCCTACTATGAATAGGTTATACTGACAGACACATTTGCCTCTGCTTATGATTTTTCATCCTCAGCTCCTGGGTGGGTCCCAAGCTCTCCTGTGTTGACTGCCTGTGTGCTGTCCCTGTCCACATTCATCAGGAAATGCATCAATGGTGGCTCCACTGAGACACATCGCCATGCTCCCTGTAGTTTTCCTTTCATGCATCTAAAATGTAAGTCTAAAACCCACAGCAGCACTGATATAGTGAACGACTGTGGAAGTGATGGCTGCTCTGGGACTTACAGGAGTGTGCTGAGTCTCTCTCTGGAGTTTCTGCAGGACAGGTGCCCACGTGCGGTAACCCTAACAGACATGGGGTTCAATGGCTGACTGAGTCCTCCAATTTGTGAGGAATCAGCAGCTGCTTGCTCTCCTGTGGATCTGAAAGAGGTCTTTTGCACACAGGCCTGGGTGTTTTACCATCTACTTTATATTCCATGGAGAAAGTAATTCACTTCACTTGGCTTACTCTTTCAGGAGCCCACACTGAATTAACAACTAGGAGGAGTTAACGAGAACTCATTTGTTTGACTAGCACCTCTTCTTCTATGAGGTCCCTGAGATAATGCGATGAGACAGCCAAGACAGAATACCCTGCCATTGCTTGGACCCTCCTCATCTTCATTTTTCCATTTTAATGTACAGGTAGGGAAAGGCCCAAGAGTCCTGGGGAGAACTCCTAAACTCAGTCAGTTCCTTCTGGTTCCAACCCCAAAGTAGCTGGACCTTAACTCTGCTGTTCACTGTGGTTTCTGCTTTGGCAGGTTCCTTTACTCGGACTATACTGACAGAAACACTTTCCTTATTTGTGCTTCTTGGATCAACAGCCAGATTCATGTGTAACCCTGAGGAGTGGCATTGGCATAGGCTAAAACAACATTTACTGGTACCAGCTCTCTAGGGGAGCTCTCTAGGATTTTCCTGTACCACTTCTCAGACTCAAACAAGCTATTGGGGCCTAGATTCTCTGGTTCCAAAGAATCCTCAAAAAGAGTTGCAAATTTGTACGTCTCTGAACTATAGATGGAGAATATAGCTCAGTACTACTGTGTTACCTGGGAAAAAAGTGTTTCTCACAGTGATACAGGCAGATAGGAAAGTAGCCATCAATAGTAGCTTCTGCTAAAAAATAATCACTTCTCATAGAGTGCTTGTAGGGGCCACAGGGAAGGAAGTGAGAGGCTCTGCCAACATCTCCAGCCACAGCACCAGTTCTGAACAGAGCAGAGGCCCATGGTATTGGTGTTGGTTATGGCAGAGCAGAAGATCACCAAGAAAGATGGTGCTACCACATGGAGGGCAAGCTGTTTGCGAGCACCTTCAGGGTGACTTCCATGAGGTGCACCACAGATGTATTGGACACTTTTTCAGATACATCTCCAGAAGCAAGAATCGGGAGGCCATGATGCTTATGTAATCAGGAGCATTGCTCTTTTTCAGTCATGGCCAGCAGAACAGTGCAGGTTGACCTGTATGCTGGTCCTCAAATCCTGGGAGAAGGTATACATAGCTTATGTGCTCTTGGAAAATATGGCTAAAGTGTTTAGTTTGGTGGAACCAAATTCTCAAGAGCAAGTAGCTTTTCTGTCCGGAGTTCTAAAGTAGTCCAGTTTTGGTTCTAGGAAACTGGGCTTCCCCAGCTCTTGGCCTTCATTCTTTGGAAACTGTTGTCCTGAATGCCATTGAGGGCAAGGACTGTACCAACATGCTGGACAAGTACTTCACCACCTGAGACTTCTGAAGTGTGCTGGATATGTGTGTTGCCCAGGCTGCACTGCTTTCTGCTGCTGGTTGTGTTCATAGTTCTGTGTGAGCAGTTCCAGCCTTCCCTGCAGAGGGGCTCTGTTTACACAGTGTACCTCCACAGGATTGGGCAGTTCTTCTTTGGTGAGCTGCCAAAGCAAACATCCTCCAAGGGAGGCTCCCCTGAGAACCTGCTTAGCAGACTCATGGGCTCCTCAGAGCAGAAGAAAGGAGAAGAGAGCCAGGATGAAAGCAGCCTCATCGAATTGTACACAAGCTGCCTGGGCATCAAGAAGATGCCTATGGTCAGCACCACTGGAACGGATCCAGTGCCAGGCTGGGTGTGAGCCCCTTTACCCAACAGACACCTGATCCATAGCTGGAGGTGCCACCTCCTGAATACAGAGTTTGCCCCTATTTATGTATGGTGGTTGAGGGCTCTGAGTCCAAGACCCACAGCAAGGACCAGCTCCATGTTCCTTCACATCTCACACAATTATGAACAAGTCTTGCTGTGGCATCCTGTTGCCATTTTGTCTCTGGTGGAGAGCTGCAGCGGAAAAGGCAGTCTGGCATCGGTGACCAGTATCCCTGTCTAAAGCAGCCATGAGGAGTGGTGGTGGCCATTGCTGAGTATCAGGCAGGATCCTGAATCCTGCAGATGAGATTGGTTTCCTGTGTGTTTGATTTCTGATTGGACACAAAGTCATTCTGCAATCGTGGTGAGTGTCTTAGGGATAGAATATGCGCTTTGGTGTCCAAGATCCTTGGAGGTCCCATTCAGTCATTCAAACTGCAGTCCTTCTGTCCCATGAACCCCATGCTGCTGCTGTGCATGCACTATATAGGGTGCAGTAGGTTTTTGATGTGGGATTCCCCTCTGTATACTGTGAATATATTTTATTACAATTTGTTAACAAAGAAGATGCTTTGGCCTACAGAAGGGCAGAATTGAGTAAAGCAGGAATTCCAAGAAGATGGAGGAGGAAAGAAAGCAGAGTCAGGGAGACAACATGTTGCTGCTGAAAAAGACAGACATCGGAGAAACTTAATGGTAAACAATGAGCCACATGGTGATACATAGATTAATAGAAATGGGTTAATTCAAGATGTAAGAGTTAGCTAAAATATGCCTAAGCTATTGGCCAAGCAGTGTTTTAATTAATATAGTTTCTGTGTGATTATTTCAGGTCTGGGCAACTGGGAAACGAACGAGTGGTCTCCGTCTACAGGTTTTGATGCCCTTCATGTTGCAGTATTTAGTTTTACTGGGTGAGGGATTTTGCAACCAAGTGTTTTAGGACTTAACCAAATTACGACTCTGGGAATGATCAACTGCCTCCACTACCACAGATAACGTTTGTGCTACTAGTCCGATTATAAAGGGAGACACTTTAATGTTCATAACTAAAATTAATAAGAGTTGTAGATTAAGACAACTCTATCTTGCTTGACAAGAAGAGAAATATGCATTATTTAATGTAAAAGATGGAATTTAAAAGGAAGGCTTGTGTTACCTGCTGAATATAAATTCTTTCTACTGGAAAAACAAATCAGTTCTGATTTTTTTGTTACTTTGTATACTTGTACACTATTAAAATAAAAGACAATGAAAAAGTTAATTCAGAAATTTGATCCCATGTTTTCACCAAATAACAGACACAAAGAATGAAACAAAGAAAAGCCTGAAACTCACACTACAGTTGACAAAAAGTGCTGGCGAACATGAAGGAGAAGCCCAGTGTTGGTAGGCTTGCAATGCATGTGCTCTTTGGGAAATCAGTGTGGAAATGTATCAAAAGAGCTTACATTAGGCATTTTATATGACTGAGCTATGCAGACTTGATATCCATCTACAGATGTACTTGTTCAACCATGTCTCTCACCATTCTATTCACAATAGCTAAGAAATGAAAGCAGTCTGGCTGTCCTTCAACAGGTTAATGGATGGTTGGTTTAACTACACAACTCTTTTCAGCTATAAAGAAAAATAAAATCTGCAAACAAAATTGATGGAACTGCAAAAGATTATACTTAGGTCACCCAGGTCCAGAAAATCAAATGCCCTCTGTTTCCTCTTATTTGTAGATCCTAGAACCAAATCTTCTTGACTTGAATGTTTAACCTTGAGTAATCATAGATGCTGGGAAAGTAGAAAGGGAGCATTTGGGATGATGTGACATAGCTTTAAAGAGGGAAATAGAACACAGGTGCTATGAAAGGAAAAATAAAAGTAGGGGGCTGGATTAGGCAAAAGGAAGCAAGTACTACATGGAAAGAGGGAAGAATACATAGTGAGAGGGAAGGAAGGGGGAGAGTAATGCACAGGGAGAGGAAAGGGGCACAAGGAACACTGAAGATGTTTGAGAAACAAGAGCAAGCCTATTATTTTATATGCATACTTAAAAACACATAAAACCACATTGTGTTAGAGCAGTTGCTCCACATAGTGGGATAATGCACCTCCTCAACCTGTTTAGATAAAACCATCCAGGGGCAGCTATGAAAAACATCCACTTGAGTTGTTAGTATGTACCAAGAGACCTCTAAAAGAAATAGAGGCTAATGCCATTGCTTTGCTTACCTGCTAGAACATCCAGGGTGAGATCCTACTGCTGAAGACACTACACCCTAGGGCCATTAAAGTGTCATTGATCTGGAAGCTACCTCCCTGAAGGATAACCCTCAGGTATTTGTGAGGTACTATGCAAGGGGAACATGTAATCAATTGACTTACCCAGATAAAAAGGTTGAAAACGAAACAAAAGGCATAACAAGCCATGCCTAACAGTGCTATAAAAGCACATGCAACTTTGGGACAGCCAACACCTACTTAATTGAACCTAATGTCAACTCAACTTCAGAGAACGCATGCATTGTATCATAAACCTAGCCAAGAACCCATGACTGGACACATGTTATAGCCCCTAAAAGAAAAACTGCTACCACCTACAATATTACTAAAGGATTTTCTTTTTGTTGTTTTGTTTTTTGAGTCTTCACAAAGCCTCTTTAGTAGAATGAATCTGCCTTTGTACAGGGAGTTTGAAAGTACCCATTTTATCTCTATTCTGTAAATTTATGAAGTGTGGTTTGTAGTTCTTTTAACCTCTGAATGCCGTGGATCCACTTGGGTCCAAACATTTTGTAGCTGCTTATCTTTGGTGCTGTTTCCAGTTCCCTATTTCAAAGGTTGTTTTAATTTGCATATCCTTTCTTGCTTTAATTTCTGTGATTCAGTAATATGTAGAATTTTATCAATTTCATGTAAGAATTTCCACTTTAATAGACTTCCAATTTTTTTCTTTCACCTTATGTTTTTTAATTTTTTTTGTGATTTTAATTACATCATTTACCACTTGTCTTTCCTCTTCCAAAACCCTCACATATATATCCCTCTTTTTTCTCTTTGAAACCATGGCCTCTTTTTTTCCTTGCTGCATACATACATGTATCTATGTACATATTCATGTTTCCATAGATACAACCAGCTCTATTTATATAATTTTGCTTGTATGCCTGTTTTAAAGGTTCACTATTTAATACTAGACAGCCAGTTAGTTTACTCTTCCATGGGAAAGACAATTTCTCCCACTACCAACATTCTTTGGTTGAGGTAGTTCTTTATTTAGGTTTGAGGCCTTGGGCTTTCCCTAGTCCATAAATGTTGGTGGGCATTATGGGAATTGCTTTAATTGTTTCTGATATTATTAGGACACTCAATCTCATAGCAAACTCCCTGATTTTCTGGCCCTTATAATCTGTCCACCTCCTTTTACTCATCCCTGAGCTGTGGGAGTATTTTTAGATGTATTTATTGTGACTAGGATACACAACTCAGAGATTTGGTTGACTTTTGCTTTCTGTAGTTGTGTCCATCTGTTGCAAAGAGAAGTTTCACTGATGGGGGGGTGAAGGGTACACTTATCTGTGAGTATAAGGACATGTTTATAGACTGTTACACATTATGCTGAATTAATAAGTTAATAGTTGTAGATTCTCCTCTAATACCCATGATTTCATTAGCACTGAGAAGTTAGGTTTCTCCTACAAGGTATGCTATCCCTCTTGCTATGTGGGTGTAAGTCCAATTAGAGAGCATCTGGTTAACACTAAGGTATGTTGGTCAATACTGCATCCTTAGGGTTATCATACCATGCTTGTTATTGTTGGTATCAAGTTGGGTTAAGACTGTTGATTGTCTCCTTTCTTTGAAGCTTGCATGAAACTTGTACCGTGTAGGATAGACCTCAGGAAGGAAATATTCAGGCCTGTCTAGGTAACAAAATAGTCTCAGGGATCTGCTTCTGAAGTTCTTGGTGTCTTTTACAATGGAAACTTACCTCTCTAGGATGTTATAAAGGGCACCATCAATAGGTTGTATGTTTTAGGAGTCTCTTGACAACTCTGGCCAACAACTGAAAAGAGTGCTTCACATGTCTGGTATTGGAATTTTTGTTAGGTGGCCTTTGATTCTTGGTTGGGAACTGTCTGCAGAGATGAAAAAAATTCATTAAAATTCCATGTGTATTTTTACACTGACTTACATGTGTTATACTTTTTACATAAATAGTTAATAGTATGATCCTTTGTGAGTTTTCAAAACATCCATATTTTTTGTTTTACCAACCTCCATCCTTGTCCATGGTGTTCCATCCTAAGAACACCATGGTTCCTGTTTCTCCTGTCAGATCACTTGTTCTGCTATTACCCTTTGCCCTACTTGCTCTGTATTTATCTCTTTCTCCCCCCAAAGGAGCTGTCCTTTACCATTTCTCCCATCTGGTCATTTTTACTCTGTCATTACCCTTTCTACTGCTCTCCAACCACCTCCCCTAATCTTAACAATTTTATTTTTTTAGAACATGTACTCACATGTGAACATTTTGATCTAGGAGCCTCCAATAAGAGATAAATGTGATATTTGTATTTCTAGGTCTGGGTTATCACACTCAATAGTATCATTTCTAGACCCTTCCATTTGCCTGCAAATTTCATGATGTCATTTTTCTTATATCTATGTTTTTGACTCATCAGGTCAAGAGGAGTACAGTGCAATGAGGAACCAACATATGAGGAATGAAGGGCTTTCTGTGCATATTTCCATAAATAATCCTAAATCATTTGAAAATATTCACCATTATAGAGAACAAATTAAAAAGGTGAAAGACTCTGAAGATGTCTCTTTGGTCCTAGTACCCCAGGGTTTAAAATAATCCAACAGATATCACCATGGTATTTGACACAGAAGTTGGTTTTCAGGTGGCCACTATAGAAATTTGATAACGATCTTTTGGACTTAATCTCTGCTCCATAGTCCACAGGTGGCTAAGTGGGAATTTTCAAATTTAGTGTGAACAGACATAACATTGTTTGTGGAAGGAGAGATTAATCCTCATTCTTTGTAAGTGATAGATTCCATTGTTTTAGTAAATAGTCTTACAGTAAAGAACACTTTAAAGTTTCAATCATAAAGCTAACTTTTCAAAACCAGAATTTATTTGCTCAGTATTTGTTCAGTACCTGTCATATACCAGGTACTAAACAAGGCACTGGGGATGTGGTATCCCCAAGGAAGGGACACAATTCTCGATAGTGGTAGTAAAGTGGTCTGGAATACCTTAGTAGGGTGTATGGCACATGACCTAAAAGTAATGAAATACATAATTTTAGTTTTACAAAGACAATTGTTTTTTTAATCAGTTTAGCAAAAATTATTTTATAATGATTCCAAAGTGACTCTTTAATTGAGCTACTTCATACAGATTATTTTATTTTACCAAAGGAATAGATGTAAATGAAGACTGTACTTTCATTTCCTGGCCACCCAGACCTGAATAATTACACAAAGCTTATGAGTTACATCAAATTAATTATTTTGGTCGATGATTTGGGAATATTCCTAGATAGCTCTTACATCCTAAATTAACCCATTTCTATTATTTTATATTTTACCATGAGACTTGTGATTTTTTTTTACCTCTCATCTTGCTTCTTGGGTGGCTGCATGGCATCTGCCTGACTCTGCATTCTTTCTCTCTTTCTCCCTGCATTCAGTTTAGCTTTTTCTTTCTTTCTTTTTCTTTCTTTCTTTCTTTCTTTCTTTCTTTCTTTCTTTCTTTCTTTCCTTCCTTCCTTCCTTCCTTCCTTCCTTCCTTTCTTTCTTTCTTTCTTTCTTTTTCTTTCTCCTTCCGTCCTCCCTCCCTCACTCCCTCCCTCTTTCTCTCTCTCTCTTTCTTTCTTAAAGATTTCTGCCTCCTCCCAGCCACCGCCTACCATTTCCCTCCCCCTCCCCCAATAAAGTCCCCCTCCCTCGTCAGCCCAAAGAGCAATCAGGGTTCCCTGTCCTGTGGGAAGTCCAAGGACCACCCACCTCCATCCAGGTCTAGTAAGGTGAGCTTCCAAAGTGCTTTGACTCCCACAAAGCCAGTACGTGCTGTAGGATCAAAACCCAGTGCCATTGTTCTTGAGTTCTCAGTAGTCCTCCTTGTCTGCTATGTTCAGCGAGTCTGTTTTTATTCCATGCTTTTTCAGACCCAGGCCAGCTGGCCTTGGTGAGTTACCGATAGAACATCCCCATTGTCTCAGTGTGTGGGTGCACCCCTCACTGTCGTGAGTTCCTTGCTCGTGCTCTCTCTCCTTCTGTTCCTGATTTGGACCTGGGGATTTCAGTCCGGTGCTCCAATGTGGGTCTCTGTCTCTGTCTCCTTTCATTGCCTGATGAAGGTTAATATCCAGGAGGATGCCTATATGTTTTTCTTTGGGTTCACCTTCTTGTTTAGCTTCTCTAGGATCACGAATTATAGGCTCAATGTCCTTTATTTATGGCTAGAAACCAATTATGAGTGAGTACATCCCATGTGCCTCTTTTTGGGTCTGGCTTACCTCAAAGGATAGTGTTTTCTATTTCCGTCCATTTGCATGCAAAATTCAAGAAGTCATTGTTTTTTTTACTGCTGAGTAGTACTCTAATATGTATATATTCCATACTTTCTTCATCCATTCTTCCATTGAAGGGCAACTAGGTTGTTTCCAGGTTCTGGCTATTACAAACAATGCTGCTATGAACATAGTTGAACATATACTTTTGTTGTATGATAGGGTATCTCTTAGGTATATTCCCAAGAGTGGTATTGCTGGGTCCAGGGGTAGGTTGATCTTGAATTTCCTGAGAAACCACCACACTGCTTTCCAAAGTGGTTGCACAAGTTTGCATTCCCACCAGCAATGGATGAGTGTACCCCTTACTCCACAACGTCTCCAGCAAAAGCTATCATTGGTGTTTCTGATTTTAGCCATTCTGACAGGTGTAAGATGGTATCTTAAAGTTGTCTTGATTTGCATTTCCCTGATCACTAAGGAAGTTGAGCATGACCTTAAGTGTCTTTTGGCCATTTGAACTTCTTCTGTTGAGAGATCTCTGTTCAGCTCAGTGCCCCATTTTATAATTGGGTTGATTAGCATTTTAAAGTCTAGTTTCTTGAGTTCTTTATATATTTTGGAGATCAGACCTTTGTCTGTTGCGGGGTTGGTGAAGATCTTCTCCCAGTCAGTGGGTTGCCTTTTTGTCTTAGTGACAGTGTCCTTTGCTTTACAGAAGCTTCTCAGTTTCAGGAGGTCCTATTTATTCAATGTTGTCCTTAATGTCTGTGCTGCTGGGGTTATACGTAGGAAGTGGTCTCCTGTGCCCATGTGTTGTAGAATATTTCCCACTTTCTCTTCTATCAGGTTCAGTGTGTTCGGACTGATATTGAGGTCTTTAATACATTTGGACTTGAGTTTTGTGCATGTTGATAGATATGGATCTATTTTCATTCTTCTACAGATTGACATCCAGTTATGCCAACACAATTTTGTTGAAGATGCTCTCTTTTTTTCACTGTATACCTTTAGCTCCTTTATCAAAAATCAGGTGTGATGTGGGAGTGGTTTCTTATTAATAAAGAAACTGCCTAGGCCCATTTGATAGGGCAACCCTTAGGTAGGCGGAGAAGACAAAACAGGATGCTGGGAGAAAGAAGCTGAGTCAGAGTCGCCATGATTCTCCCACTCCAGACAGATGCAGGTTAAAATCTTCCCTGGTAAGCCAGCTTGTGGGCTACACAGAATATTAAAAATGGGTTAGATTAACATGTAAGAGCTAGCCAATAAGAGGCTACAGATAACGGGCCAGGCAGTGTTTAAAAGAATACAGTTTCCATGTAATTATTTTGGGGCATAAGCCATGCAGGCGGCCGGGTGTGGGCCACGCAGCCGCACTGCTCTTTCTTGCAACAGAATGGCACCCAACGTGCTAATGAGCTCCACGTAAAACCTGAGAGGACTTAAAAAGGACACAGAGAGAATTTAAGACAGGTTTTTGCTGTTTATGGTTTGCATGCCTCAAAGAAATTGTCCTGACTCAGCAACAGGAAAAAACTGGCTGTTTTAAAATGCCGGCTTTCTGGGCTGTGCCGCCATTATGATCTCTGTCTGGCTCCTGTGGGAGACAGAGCTTTTGAATGGAGCATTTGGAATAAAGTGCTATGGCTTGCTTGATGTCAGTGTGGACTGCTATGTGCCTGGAACTGTGTGTGGCTCAGGGAAACCAAATGGCTCTGAGGCAGGACTGGCTCAGCTCTGCCATGCTGGTCTCAGGCAGGAACTACCGTAATTACCATAATAACAGTGCAATTAAGGTTTAGGCTGAGCAGGACACAGGTGGTACCATATTACCCCTACATGGTGCAACTTAGGTTTTTAAGAAATGCTTAACATTTTAATAAATGCTCCTGGATAGTAAAAAAATGTTACAGATTCACAGTAAAACAGATTCAGACATAAAAGACCACATTGTTGGATGAATGAATGTAGGCTTGAGAGAGAAAAGAAAAAATATAAAAAAGTTAATGGTTAAAAAAAAGGGTAAAATCTTTAAAGAGACAGAATACAGATAGTTATAGATTAAAACAAATAAAGAAAAATAAGCCATGTAAAAATGGAAAATTCACAAAGAGTCTGGATTATGCACATTATGTTTTCTTTAAAATTTTTGACTGTGAAGGAGCTAAGTACAGAGAGACATTTCATTACATGGGCTGCCAAGCTAAACCAGAATGGATATAAGGGTATTATGACTTCAGAATTTGGGTCTAAGGATATGATGCTTTGGAGAGGGTTTTCTTTTGTTTTCACAGAGGACTAGACCCTGTGGATTTCTTCTATTCCAATTTGGTATGATAGACCACACCCTCCTGAAAGGTTGCTGTGAACACCCTCAAAAAATTACTTCACTCAACTGCCAACTGAGATGACCCTGGCACACAGGTTATACCATGAAAGACCTAATTAACAACGCCCCCATTCAGCATGAAGCAGTTTGGAGAGAAATAACTGCGCCCATATTCCCAAATATTGTTTATAAATGTTCTTTTACATTTAAAGGGGGATATGATATAGCTATGAATAATTTACATTGGTATGGATTTTAAGGTCAATTTTGTTATATGTATATGTATTTCTGATCTTGATTAAGGTATTGTGATTGTGCAGTTCATTTAAAAATGTACTGTATAATTAAGAAATATAGGTTGTTAATGGATGATCATCGATAACAGTAAAGCTTGTAGTCATATTAGTTAGATTTTCTAGATATATAGAGATATATTTCAATTAGACAGACATTCTTCATATCTCTCAAAGACTACAGAATATGGCATTTAAAATATTTTAATAACTTAGGACTTTTCATGACAATGAGACACTCTGCTCCTGGCAGCACCAATCTACTTCAAGAGGAAGATGGGCATCGAAGAGGATCCTTATGGAGTTTGATAGCCATTTGGGCAAGAAACTACTCTTGCCTGGACTATTGCATAAACTGTACACAGAGAACCCGCAGAGAGAGGACTGATGAACTTGCCTAAAGGTGAGATGATCTTTCGGGGTTCCTGATTCATGAAAGAGTCTGCAAGACATTCTTCAGGACAAGGAGATAGTGACTGCCTTTGAAATTTCCTGCTTTGTGGAAATGTCTGCTGGAAACTATGGGCCTGTAGGCTAAAGATGGATGACCCAATGGTACAGAGGAACTTTGGGTGACTGTACAGGCAGCGAGATGTCTCTGTCATTTCTAGAGTTTAAAAGTTGCTTTGTTCTTGTTTGCTTAGGTAATATTGTATCTTTCTGGAGTCTTTGATGGAGTTAAGAACAGTTAGTTATAGTTATACTTTTCCTTAGTTATGATAAAGATTATTGTAATTTTTACTTGATAACTGTTTTGTTATATGTAATTTTGCTATGTTAAAGTTAAAGCCTTTCCTTTTTGTTTAAACAGACAAAGGGGAAGTGATGTGGGAGTGTCATATATCAATCTGTTGATTTCATTGGTTAAGTAATAAATAAACTGCTTGGTCCTGATTGGTTAGAACATAGTTGGGTGGAGTAAACAGAACAAAATGCTGGTAGAAAGAGGAAGTGAGCTCAGAAATCATGCCCTGAGCTTTCAGGTGGGCTGTTAAGTTTCCAATGTGTGCTTTCTCTCTTTTCGTTAAGTGTGCACTTAGTGCTATGAACTTTCCTCTTAGGACTGCTTTCATAGTGTCCCATAAGTTTGAGTAGGTTGTTTCTTTATTTTCATTGAATTCAAGGAAGACTTTAATGTCTTTCTTTATTTCTTCTTTGATCCAGGTGTGGGTCAATAGTTGACTGTTCAGTTTCCATAAATTTGTAGGCTTTCTGGGGGTAGCATTGTTGTTGAATTCTAACTTTAATCCATGGTGATCTGATAAAACACAGGAGGTTACGAATATTTTTTTGTAACTGTGGAAGTTTGCTTTGTTACCGAGTATGTGGTCAATTTTCGAGAAGGTTCCATGAGCTGCAGAGAAGAAGGTATATTCTTTCCTATTTGGGTGGAATGTTCTATAGATGTCTGTTAAGTCCATTTGATTCATTACCTCCATTAATTCTTTTATTTCTCTGTTAGGTTTCTGTCTGATTGACCTGTCCATTGGTGAGAGAGGAGTGTTCAAGTCTCCTACTATTAGTGTGTGTGGTTTGATGTCTGCCTTGAGTTTTAGTAATATTTCTTTTACATAAGTGGGTGCTTTTATATTAGGGGCATAGATATTCAGAATTGAGACTTCATCCTGATGAATTGTTCCTGTTATGAGTATAAAGTGTCCATCTTGATCTCTTCTGATTGATTTTAGTTTGAAGTCAGTTTTGTTAGAAATTAGTATGGCCACACCTGCTTGTTTCTTAGGGCCATTTGCTTGAAAAACCTTTTCCCAACCCTTTCTCTGAGTAGATGCCTGTTTTTGTGGTTGAGATGTGTTTCTTGTAAACAGCAGAATGTTGGATCCTGTTTTCGTATCCAATCTCTTACCCTTGCCTTTTTATAGGTGAATTGAGTCCATTAATATTAAGTGATATTAATGACCAGTGGTTGTTCACTCCAGTTATTATTATTCTTTTTGGTAGTAGGGTTTGTGTGTCTCCCTTCTTTGAGTTGTGCTGGTGAAGGGTCGCTAGATGCCTGAGTTATTGTAGGCAGAGTTGGCAATGTTGGATTCCTTGGGTTTTGATTTTCATTCTATTACTTTCTGTAAGGCTGTATTTGTGGCTACGTATTGTTTAAATTTGTTCTTATCCTGGAATGTTTTGTTTTCTCCATTGACAGTGAACGATAGCTTGGCTGGGTATACTAGTTTGGGCTTGCATCCATGGTCTTAGTTTCTACAGTACCTCTACCCAGGACCTTCTTACTTTCATGGTTTACATAGAGAAGTCAGGTGTAAGTCTGATAGGTTTACCTTTATAAGTTACTTGGCCTTTTTCCTTTGCAGCTCTTAATATTCTTTCTTTAGTCTGTATATTTTGTGTTTTGATTATTATATGTCGAGGGGATTTTTTTTGATCCAGTCTATTTGGTGTTCCATATGCTTCTTGAATATTCAAAGGAATATCTTTCTCTTTCTTTATGTTGGGAAAGTTTTCTTCCATAATTTTGTTAAAAATATTTTCTGGGCCTTTGAGCTGTGACTCTTCTCCTTCTTCTATTCCTATTATTCTTAGGTTTGGTCTTTTTATTGTGTCCCATATTTCCTGAATGTTTTGTGATGAGAATTTGTTGGCTTTGCTGTTTTCTTTGATCAGTGCGTTTATTTTCTCTATGGTATCCTCAGAATCTGAGATTCTTTCTTCTATCTCTTGTATTCTATTGATTATGCCTGTTTCTGTAGTCTCTGCTCATTGACCTAGATTTTCCATATCCAGTCGGTCCTCAGTTCGTGTTTTCTTCCTTGCTTCCATTTCAGTTTTCAATTCTTGAACTGTTTCCATTACCTGTTTGATCACTTTTTCTTGGTTTCCCAGGGTATCATTTACGTATTTACTCATTTCTTCAAACTTTTTGTTATACTTCTCATCCATTTCTATAAGGGCATTTTTTCCATGTTGTTTAAGGGACTCTATTGCTTTCATAAAGTTAATTTTTTTCCACTTCTTCTGTGTTAGGGTGTTCAAGTCCTTCTGTTGTAAGATCATTGGGTTCTGGTGTTTTCATGTTGTTTTTCAGATTGTTGGGTGAATTCTTGCTTTGGCGCCTGCCCATCTCTTCCTACCAATGCTATCTAATGGGTCTTCTAAAACAGGATCAGGTTTTCCTGCTGGCCAGGGGCCTTGCTTACAAAATGCCCCCATTCCGTTTCCTGGCTCCCGCTGTGGGCCAAGATCCATCTCACCATTCAGAAGGGTCTTCCAGAACAGGACCAGGCTCCCCGTTCCCCAGGGATCTTGCCAACAAAAGGCCTACCACTCTGCAGGCCAGCCACCAAAACAAAGAAATTCCCACTGCCCTCTGCCCTGAGTACCCGACCCAGTGCCCAAACAGGCTGAACTGAATGCTTCTGCGGCCCCATGGAAGGGAGGGAGAAGGAAGGAAGCCTCTGGAGGCAAGCTTGGATGGGCCAGGGATAGAGAGGTTGCAGCAGAGGAGGAGCAGCCCCATTAGAGGGGAGCAGCCCACGCAGACTGACAATGGGGTTGGGGAATGCCCCCGCTCCATTTCCTGGGTCCCTCCGCGGGGCCAAGAACACTCTCACCACTCAGGAGGGTCTTCAGGGACAGGACCAGGCTCCCCATTTGTCAGGGACCTCGCCAATAAAAGGCCTACAACTCTGCAGGCCAGCCCCCCAAAAAACTATTTGTTTTATTTGTAGTGGGACGATCTGCTCTCAGTGTGGGCTTCATCCGCCACATCGTTCGTCTGCCCGGTCTCTCCGCTGAGTGTGTCTGCGTGCCGGTCTCTCCGCAGCCTGCGTCTGTGCGCCTGTCTCTCCTCTGCCTGTGTCTGTGCGCGGTCTCTCCACCGCCTGCGTCTGCGCGCCCCAGTTTAGTTTTCTTTCCTAGATCTATTCTGTCCTGCCATAGGTCAAAGCAGCATCTTTATTAACTAATAATAATAAAATATATTCACAGCACACAGCAGGTAATTCCACATTAAATAAAAATTACCTAGTCTTGTTTATATGTAAAATTTAGAGACATAAGATTTAAATATTGACCACTAAAATAGTTTTATTTGGGTTCACATGAGTAGGAGCCTTAACTTAGTTTTAGGAAAGGAAACATCATTATGATTTCTAAAACATCTTTCTAATCTATACATGCTGATAGAAGGTTCTTTGGTGGATAGTAAGACTTAATACAGTTAGTAGCACATCTCTTTTCCACACAGAAGAACAGGTATACCTTAGGCGCCACGGTACATTATCAAATATTCACTGAATACTGTTTAATCTTTAACTTTCTGTGCCATGTGTATAAAGTGGTGGTAATTACTGCTATGTAAATTTTGAATTATGCTAGACCTTTCATAATAAAAGGGATTTTAAAGTTAGTTTTAAAGGGAGAGAATCTATAAATAAACATAAACATTTTGTAGTTACTATGGCCTTACAGTCCTTGTTGAAGGTCAACACCAGTGCTTGGTATATATAGCTTGCATAGAGTCTTTCCATGAGGAATTCTAGGGTGTATTGAATAAGTCATATTGCATAGGGATTTAGATCCTAACTTTTGTAGGTTCTGAAGAACTTTGCCAGTTGCATGGTTCCATTAACATATATACAAGTTCTGTGAGGCAGTCAAAAGTTACAGTTGGCACAAATTCATATCATTTTATATTTTACTGATATTTCTTCTAACCATTTTCCTTAAATATTAATACTAATTTGGAGGAGTTTTTGGTATACAATAAAAATGTGCTAAACTAATCTCCATAATTAATAATAGTGTAGTCATATTTTAAAGTCCCCAAATTCTTTTAAATGTGAATTTAAACTTCATAACATCTGTGTAACTCTGTAGCATGAATCCTGCATTGACTAATTGAATTTATAAACCTGATAGTTATAAAATTTTGCAAAAATATGAAATTTTTTCTAAATAAGTATATAAGTTTTAAAAGAAAAGTTATCAGTTAGATTCAGATTTGTGGTTTAACAGTTTGAAGTGCCTTTTTATGATGGTGGTTGGCATTTTGATGAATTTGGGGAAAGGTGAAGTTCTCAGCAATGACAGTTTCAGATCCACCCAGGAAAACTCGTGGGATGGGGTGTGTGCTATTTTTGTCCAGGTCGCAATTCCACTGTCTCGTATCTTCATGTTGAAACCACTTCTGCATTTTGGGTATTAATTTCTTACTAGTGCTATTTCTTAATGTACCATGTTTATCTGGAATGTAAATTAACTATTTCTATATAGCATAAACTGAAACATATACATGTTCCATTGTGCTTTGCTTTCTTTTATCTTTTTTTGGGGGCATATACAGTGTTATTGAGATGTTTCCTGTCCTTTTCTTGTGCTCACCTAGGGAATGTTGGTCATATCAAACATTAACTTTAAAAATGACAACTCTTTCAATAAAAATTTACTTAAAATTTTTACTGAAACAAGTTTACTGAAAAAAGTTTACTGAAACAATCCAAAATTTGTAATGTATTTGTCCTGAACTATACTGCTTCTGACCATTGCAGTGTAATGAAAATAGTTATTGTGGGCAGTCCCCACTGGTGCCCCCTCCCTGTACCACCTCCTATTCCCTTTAATTCCTCTACCTTTTTATAATAAGAAAAAGATGAGAATGGTAGGCTTCAGACATTATTCTGGCCCCTGTCAACTGGCAGCATGCACTCAGGCAGCACCCTTGCCAGCCCAGGGACCATGGCTCCTAAGTCCCTAATAGTCTGAATGTAGGTGCAAAAGGTCCCTTTAAGAGACAAACTCCACCCATTCCTGCTCTATCCCTGCTGTTTTCTAAGGAGGCAAGCAGGTTTCTGCCTCTCTCTCTCTCTCTCTCTCTCTCTCTCTCTCTCTCTCTCTCTCTCTCTCTCTCTCTCTCTCTCTCTCCCTTTCCCCATTTCCTCCACCTCAATAAATCCCTCACCTAGCTCTGTCTATCTGACTGGCATATTTTTCTGTCCCTCGCCTACCATGGGCTCCCACATACTGCCAACATCCCTTTCATGCAGAAATCATTACACTGATGACCAGCCATTCAATAAAACCCTTGGCCATTTAGGTCAAAAAACAAAAAAAGGAAACAGATAATAAAGGATCAAAACACCCATCCAAGAAAGACAACACAAGAATCAGCACCTATACCTATAAGTATCCCAAACATAGAAAAATACATTCAACAACATGAAGGGCAAAATGGCAACCCCAGAACCAAGTGGTCCTAAAACAGTGAGACCTGAACATGCTAGTTCAGGCAAAGCAGAACCAAGTGGTCCTAAAACAGTGAGACCTGAACATGCTAGTGCAGGCAAAGCAGAACCAAGTGGTCCTAAAACAGTGAGACCTGAACATGCTAGTGCAGGCAAAGCAGAAGGAAGTGACTATAAAAATAACTTTATAAAGATGAACTAAGTGGTCCTAAAACAGTGAGACCTGAACATGCTAGTGCAGGCAAAGCAGAAGGAAGTGACTATAAAAATAACTTTATAAAGATGAACTAAGTGGTCCTAAAACAGTGAGAACTGAACATGCTAGTGCAGGCAAAGCAGAAGAAAATGACTATAAAAATAACTTTATAAAGATGAGAGGACCTTTAAAAGGAAATGAAAAATTACCTTAAAGAAATCACAGAAAAGACCAAAAATTGGGAAAAAAATCATTAAATTCCTTAAAGAAAGCCAAGGAAAAGAAACAAGTGAAGGAAACAGTTTAAGGCTTGAGAATTTAAGTAGAAGCAATAGAAATTGAAAACACAAACTGAGGGAATTCTGGAAATGAAAAATCTGGGTAAGTCAACAGGAGCTACAGATGCAAGTACTACCAACAGAATACAAGAGAGGGAAGTGAGAATCTCTGGGTCAATATTAATCAAAAGAGATGGAGAAGGACATTTCATTTTCATCACTGGAAAAATCCATCAAGATGAAGTTTCAAATCTGAACACATACCTCAAATACAAGGGAAGCTACATTTGTGAAAGAAGCATTATTGAAACTTAAATCACACATTAAACCCCACATATTAATAGTGGGAGACTTGACTGTCCCACTCTTTACCAATGAAGAGGTCTGTCCAACAGAAACTTAACCGAGAAATAGGGCAACTAACAGATGTCATGACTCAAATAGACTTAACAGATATCTACAGTACATTTCACTCAAATATGTAAAAATACGCATTTTTCTCAGCACCACATGGAACCTTCTCTAAAACTGACCACTTACTGGATCACAAAACAAATCTCAACAGATACAAAAAACATTGGAACAACCCCTGCATCTAATCGGATCACCACACATTGAAGTCAGAATTTAACAACAACACAAAGTCCGGAAAGCCTACAGCTTCATGGAAACTGAACAGCTTTCCACTGGATTACCACGGGGTCAAGGAAGAAATAAGGAAAGAAATTAGAGACTTCATAGATTCAATAAAAATGGATGCAGAACATACCCAAACTTATGAGACACTATGAAAGAAGTGCTAAAAGGAAATTTTATAGCTCTAAATGCCTACAAAAATAATTTGGAGAAATCTCATATTAGCTAATAACAGCACACCTGAAGGCTCTAGAACAAAAAGAAGCAAACTCACCTAGGTGGAGTAGATGACAGGAAATAAACTGGGGACAGAAATCAATAAAAATAGAAACAAAGAGAACAATACAAAGAATCAATGAAACAAAGAGTATTTTCTCTGAGAAAATCAACAAGATAAACAAACTCTTATCCTGACTAATAAAAAGAAACAGAGAGAATATACAAATTAACAAAATCAGGAATGAAAAGGGGGACACAACAACAGACACTGAGGAAATCCAAAGAACCATTAGGTTATACTTCAAACATGTGTACTCCAAAAAAACCTGGAAAATCTAAAAGAAATAGACAATTTTCTTGAGAGGTACCACATACAAAATTAAATTAAGACCAGATAAATAATTTAAATTGACCTATAACCCCTAATAGAAATAGAAGTAGTCATTAAACGTCTCCCAATGGGGAATAAAACCACGAATAGATGGTTTTGGCACAGAATTTTACAAGATTTTTCAAAGAAGAATTAATACCAGTACCCCTCAAATTGTTCCACACAAAATAAAGAGATGGAATATTTCCAAATTCTTTTTATGAAACTACAATTACCCTGATACCTAAAACACAAAGATACTACAAAAAACAGAATTAAAGACCAATACCCCTCATGAACATTTATGGAAATATACTCAATAAAATACTGGCAAACCGAATCAAAGAACACACCAAAAAAAATCATCCACTGTGATAAAGTAGGCTTCATCTCAAAGCTGATAGAATAGTTCAAGATATGAAGACTTTCAATGTAGTCCATCATATAAACAAACTGAAAGAGCGAAAACAAATTTTCTCATTAAAAGCTCAAGAAGCCTCCGACAAAATCCATTACTCCTTCATGATAAAGGTGTTGTAGAGATCAGGGATACAAGGAGCATACATAAACATACTGAAGACAATATACAGCAAGTCAACAGCCAAAATCAAATTAAATGGGGGAAAAACTCAAAGTCATTCCACTATCAGGAATAAGACAAGGCCGTCCACTCTCTCCATTTCTATTCAGTCTGGTACTCAACATTCTAGTTATCAATAAGACAACCAAAGGAGATAAAGGAGATACAAATTGGAAAGAAAAAAGTCAAACTTTAACTACTTTCAGATGATATGATAGTACACATAAGTGACCCAAAACTTCTCCCAGGGAACTCCTACAGCTGATAAACACATTCTGTATTGTGGCAGGATACAAGATTAACTAAATAATCAGTAGCTCTCCTATATACAAATGGTAAATGGGTTGAGAAAAAAATCAGAAAAACACCACCTTTAAAACAGCTACAAATAACACAAATAACGTATCTTGGGATGACTTTAACCAAACAAGTGAAAGACCTGTATGATGTATGATAAGAACTTTAAGACTTTGAAGAAAGAAATTGAAGAAGATATCAGAAGATGGAAAGATTTCCTATGTTCATGGATAGGTAGGATTAACATAATAAAATGGCAATGTTACCAAAAGCAATCTGCAGATTCAATGCAATCCCCATCAACATCCCAACACAATTTTTCACAGACCTCAAAAAACAATACTCAACTTCATATGTAATAAAAAACACCCCGCAGGATAAGTAAGACAATTTTATACAATGAAGGAACTTCAGGAGGCATCACCATCCCTGGCTTTAAGCTCTACTTTAGAGCTATAGTAATAAAAGCAGCTTGGTAATAGCATAAAAAGAGATACGTAGATCAATGGAATTGAATCAAAGACCTTGCCAAAAATTCACCTACCTAGAAACACCTCATTTTTGACAACAAAGCCAAAACTGTACAATGAAAAAAAGAAAGACATCTTAAACAAATGATGTTGGCATAACTGGATGTTGGCACGTAGAAGAATGCAAATAGATCCATATTCATTGTAGTGCACAAAACCAAAGTTCAAGTGGATAAAAGACCTCAAAGTAAATCCAGTTACACTGAAGCTGATGGAAGAGAAAATGAAAAGTAGCCTTGAACACATTGACAAGGAGACCACTTCCTGAATATAAGACCAGCAGTACAGATTCTGAGATTGACAATTAATAAATGGGACCTCCTGACACTGAAAAGCTTCCATAAGGTGAAAGACATTGGGATTTAGTGGGAGAGTAAGGAAAGATATGTCTTGATGGGGGCACATTTTGGTATTAAGGAGAAACCTGGTGCCAAGGAAACCCCACAGAATCCACAAGGATAACCCTAGCTAAGATTCCTAGCAGTAGTGGATAGAGTTCCAGAACTGGTCATGTAGTGTAATCGGATTCGTGAGTAAAGCAATTGTCATCAGAGATATTATATCTAGTAACTAATGGAAGCAAGTGCAGAGATACATAACCAATCACTGTGCTGAGCTTCAGAAGTCTTGCTTAAGAAAGGGAGGGCTTATACAAGCCAAGGGTGTCATTATGGGGGAACCCACAAAGACAGCTTACCTGAACTAGTGGGAGCTCATGGAATCTGGACTAACAGCTAGAAAGCCTCCATGGGACCGAACTAGGACTTCTGCATGTGTATGACAGTTGTGTAGCTTCTTCTCTTTGTAAGGTTCCTAGCAGTGAGATCAGACCCTGTTTCTGGCCCTTAGCTGTTCCACATGCTATGTTACCTTGACTAGCCTTCATATAAGGGAGGAGCTTTGTCCTGATTCAACTTGCTGTGCCATGTTTGTTCAAGCCCATGGGAAGCCTGACCCTTTCTGAAAGGAGACTGAGGAGTGGAAAGGAGGGAGTTAGATGGGAAACCGAGGGGAGAGGAGAAGAGGGAGAGGAAACTGTGGTCAGTATGTAAAATAAATGAAAAAGTGTTATTTAAATAAAATAAAAATAAGAAAAAAATCAAAGTTATAGTTCTGCAAGGAGGAATATTATAAACAAGAAAGCATGATGGAAAGTAGCATTAGCCTGGAAACACATAGGTGTAGAGTTTATATGACAACAATAAACTAATACTAACCAGCACATAGTATATAAGGATGTATGAAGAATGTGTAAAGGTATGAGTGTGTGCCTTAGAACTAGGGAAAGTGAGCCCTGCAGCTTGCCTGGGCAACATGGTAGAGCTGACCCCATTGTTTATGGAGGCATGAGTGAACTTGCCCTGAGAAACTGAGTGTGAGAGACCAGATCTTTCCCTAATATATCATATGGTGATATGCATAAGAGAGAGAAGCTCTGCCCATGCTCCTCCAGGCCTGTGGTAGGTGAGAGGGCCCTTCCTGAGGTCACTAGAATAAGAGAGCTGGCCCTACCTCTTGTCAACTGCAACACTGGACAGAATGGCCCCTACACCTTGCTTAGGCAACACAGTAGAGCTGGCCCTGGTGTTGGTGTGAGCAAACTGAACCAAGACCATGAGAGCAGGACAATTGTTACTGCCCCTTGCTGCTTACTACATAGGGTGAGCTAGCTGACACGGTACTGGAGAGCTTACCCTGGTAGTGAAGATGAAGGAAAACTGGCAGGCTGATCAACCAAGCAACCACCCAGACCCAGAACCATGGAATGGGTATGAGCTGGCCCATTCCATCATCCACACCATCTGCTGGAGCACATTAAGGAGCTAATCTTGCAGACCCAAAGTTACAAGATGACACAGAATATCCACATGATATCCGAGGAGAGCCTCAGTTAGGGCCTAGTATTGATGATGTAGAAAAAAAGACCTGAAACTTCAAACCAGATCAATGACTCTTTGCAATGAACACTTACAAGTAACTGAAGGACTGAGTGACTCACTGTGTCACATTGCAGCTTCCAGAACAAGGTTTTTCTTTTACTTTCCCCTTTTTTCTAAATTTTATCTTGTTTTATCCTGGGAGGGGTTGCAAGGATAGAGGGCAGATGGGATGACACAGGAAGATGAGTGGGATCAAAATGTATCATATAAAATTCACAAATAATCAATAAAAAGTTGAATTTGAAAAAATGTGCCTTAGTTAAGGTTTATATTCTTGTGAAAAAAACACCACGACCAAAATCAACTTAGGGACAAAAGAGTTTAATTTATCTTGTAGGTTATGTTTCATCATCTGGGGAAGTCAGGGGATGGACTCAAGGCAGGAGCACAGAGTCAGGAACTGATTCATAGGCCATGGAGAAGAGCTGCCTACTGGCTGTTTCCCATGGCTTGCTCAGCCTGCTCTATTATTGCATCCAGGACCCACTGTCCAGGTTTGGCACCACCTGTAGTCAGCTGCACACTCGGGTATCTATCATCAATCAAAAAATGCATCACCGGCTTGCCCCTGAGCCAAACTGAGGGAGGTGATTTCTCAACTGAAGTTTCTTCTTGCTAACTGACTCTACCTGATGTCATGTTAACTAAACATTAACTAACACAATCTACAAGTTATGTGTATGAGGGTGTATGTGTGTGACTATGTGTAAGTATGTTAATTTGTGTTAGGAAGTGTGTAAATGTTTGAGAGTCTGAGTGTGTATTAGTACAGAAGTCCGCAATTAACCTTTTACAGTCTAGTTCTCTGGACTGCCCTGGAGTCAGGGCCGTGTGTGATTAGGGCTGAATTGTATTCAGAAGGCTGAATGTAGTGACTCAGGTGAGAGTTCAGTACCAGCCTTGGCCTTCCTCCTAGGAAGGATTAAAGCCATCTGTGGGCTGAGGTGATACACTTAGAGTCACAGCTGATCTCGTAAATACGGCAGCTGTTTTGCAAGGATAGAGCAGTACAACACCTAAATTTGCCTCCTGTTTGTGCTCTTGGGGGTTGTAATAGGAAGTGGATTCTGGAACCATCAATTTAGTGGCTTTACCCACTAAAGCCATCAGCCCCATGAGAAACCGAAGAGGCAGGACCTACAGGTCCATCATGGGCACAGCTCTGCAAAAATCCTGAGGAGATGTTCTGAAATCCTGCAAGCAAGCATCTGGATGTTCTGCCATGGGAAGCAGGTGGCAGACTAGATGCACATGCATCCTGTAATGTCTGTTCCTGGAGCCAAACTCATTCCCCACAGCCAGCACTGGCTCTTCTCAGTCACCAGCAGCTTCCTATCACCATGATCCTCATTTGTGACAGATGTCACATTCAACATGGAAAGCCATGTCTGCAGCCTGGGGGGCCAGGACTGCAAATCCACCCCAGGGTTTAGTCCCGAGGTCTGGACCCTGATGCTGGCCAAAGGTCCACAAAGTGTAGGTGGTGAGAAGCAATGAGGACCAGCAGATCCAGAATATCTGTGCCCAGTGCAGGGAAGAAAGGAGACAGACTGAGTACTGAATAGATGGTCTAAACTCTTCCCTTCCCAGCAATGGACGATGTTTTCTAAGAATGGAGACTATTCTTCTCTTTTATTGCTCTTTTAATTCAAAAAGTTACTTTTCATCCCCTGTAATCCGATTCTGGTTTCCTCTCCCTCATCGCTTTCCTGATCCTTTCCCCTTCCCCACCTAATTGACCAAACACCTTCTTTCTCTCTCTCTAACAAAGAGGCACATTGAAAAAAATGGTGTAAGCCTTTAATCCCAGCACTTGGTAAGCAGGGGCAGGTAAGTCTCAATGAGTTCAAGGTACTAGAACTCTGACCTGAGTCACTGCATTCAGCCTTCTGAATACAATTCTGCCCTAATTACATGGCCCTGTATCTAGGGAAGTCCACAGGATTAGATTGTATAGGCTGAGGGAGGTTACCTGAGGGGCCTATAAATTGAATTCCAGAACAACCAGGAATGTTACATAGAGAAAACATGTATCAAAACCAAAAACAAACAACAAGAAAGAAAGAAAGAAAGAAAGAAAGAAAGAAAGAAAGAAAGAAAGGATCAAATCACAATGAAACAAATCAGGGGAATAAAACAAAAGAAAAAGATAAAGCCACAAGAAACATACACAAGCAGATACAAAACCAATTAAAATACATAATTTGAAACCATGATACATACACAAAAACCAGTAAGGTAGAAAAAAAATTGACCAAACAAAACATTATGAGGCAAAACATCTCCCAGAGTGCCACAGCACAAATCTTAAATGCCCCCTCTAGTCCCCTTCCCTCTGCATGGGCACTCCTGGATTGATTGTTCAGATCCATTCTGTGCAGGCAACAGTGATACCTGTCTCATGGTCTGCAGTCAAGCATTTTCCATGGTCATCACACAGGCTGACTTGCTGAATCCATTTCAAGTCGTTGTGTGGGTTTACCTATAATCAGAAACAGTTGCAACTATCAAACCACACAACCCAGAAATAGCATCATCAAACTGCCCTTCATCAAGCCACGTTCCCAGTCTGGTAGTAAAACTACCTATCTACCACATGGGAAAAGCGCATGCTCAATACACCACCCCCATCATAGGGACAGGAGCCGTTGAGCACATGGCGCATGTGCAATACAGCACCCCAGTCATAGGGACAGAAGCCGTTGGACGCATGGCACATGCACAGTAATGGGCTCAGTCCCCCCCCGTTAGGGCTAAATTTATGCAGGGTGAAGGAATACATCTATGCATAAAAGCAAAAGCTCTTTAGGGACCCTCAAGAGAGAAATAATTACAAGCAATCATTATTACCTGTCATTAAGCAGGCATTTACCAAGAACCCAGGATATGCCAGGCATGGTTCTGGGTGTTGCTAACCTAAACGAGTGGTTTATAAGGGGTCTGATCTTCAGACAGCAGACAGCTTTCGATAATACTATCCCCATGCCTAACATACTGCCCTGTGTACATAAGGCACTGAAGTACAAGTCAGTAATCAACTATATAAAGTTTCTTCCCACCCTTACCCTCGGTGCTGGAGCTGCCCGTCTGGGCTGTGGTGACCTTGCAAGGAAACAGGTGGCCAGTAGGATGCGCTGTGACATCTCTGGCGGCTGGGCTCCAAGCTCACTTTTTTCAGGCTGCACAAATGGTGGCAACTGGTAGTGGACTGGGAACACCCACATGGCTGAAGGATTCCACAGTGCAGAAATTGGCTCTTTGGTGGAAGAAGGTGCTGGGAACCTAGAAGATGGAGCTTTGCAAGGCTGCATGGGTTGTTGGCTCTGCCATCGATCCCGATGTGTTCAAGTGAGAAGGCGAGGGTCAGGGTTTTGAACTCATACTTTTTGCAGATAAACCTGCTTCAGGACCCCTCTGGTCCCAATCTGCTGTTCTGAAAACTCCTGAGTCTCTGTATGGGATTTCAGCTCGGTGGCCCAGCTGGCCCAATTCATGGAGCTGGTCTGGCCTGAGGCTCCCAGGTTTCACTAAGCATGGCCTTTGTTCCCCCAGGATCATGGTGGATTTGCTGAATCAGATGTGGCTCCGCTCCACATCTTCCAGACGCTGAAGGCCATATGTGCTGAGCAGCCACTGGCGAAGACTCCATGACCATATTCCTGTCTACATCAGGAATTGGACGTTAGAGGTGTGTCTAGTGCTTCCGGTGAAGGGTGGCAGGGATGGGGGAGGGGTGAAGAACTACAGGCTGGCTTGGCTCTGAATGGATCAGCCTGTCTATGGGTTTCCTCCCAGGGTCTGCAGACCAATTCAACTTCCAGGGCCCTTAGTTGGCTCTACCATTGGGATCACACTGCTGGATCACAGACTGGTCCAAGCAGGCTAGGGTCCTTCTGATATAGATATGAATAATTTGCATTGATATGATATAGATATAAATAATTTACATTGGTATGGATTTTAAGGTCAATTTTGTTATATGTATATGTATTTCTGATCTTGATTAAGGTATTATGATTGTGTAGTTCATTTTTATAATTAGGAAATATAGGTTGTTGATGGATAATCATTGATAATAGTAAAGCTTGTAGTCATGTGAGTTAGATTTTCTAGATATATAGAGATATACTTCAGTTAGATAGGCATTCTTCATATCTTTCAAAGACTGCAGAATATGGCATTTAATGTTTTAATAACTTGGGGTTTTTCATGACAATGAGACACGTCTGCTCCTGGCAGCACCAATCTACTTTGAGAGGAAGATGGGCATCGAAGAGGATCCTTATGGAGTTGGTTAGCCATTTGGGCAAGAAACTGCTCTTGCCTGGACTGTTGCATAAACTGGACACAGAGAACCCGCAGAGAAAGGACTGCTAAACTTGCCTAAAGGTAAGATGGTCTTTCGGGGTTCCTGATTCATAAAAAAGTCTAAGTTTAAAATAAATAATTTTTCATGCACAAGAAATGGGGCTATGTCAGTAAAAATCAGCTGAGAGCCTGGAGAAACATGAGTCAGGGGTTGCCAAGATTCCCCCAAAAAAAAAAAAAGAAAAAAAAAAAATCCCAAAAAAAAATTTTAAAAAAAAAAAAAAAAAAAATAAAAAAAAAAAAAAAAAAAAAAAAAAAAAAAAAAAAAAAAAAAAAAAAAAAAAAAAAAAAAAAAAAAAAAATTTTAATAAATTATCATAGCTAGCTATTTTTTTATTTTTCATGTTTTTTTTTTCCTTTGCCTCGCCCTTATTTTTTCTTGTTCTTTTCAAATTTGTGGCTGGCAGTGCCAACTGGTGGCTGGAGTAGACATCGATCCTCAGCAGGTACCAGTGCTTTCCTAAAACCTATGACAGTTAAAATCAGGAGCCCTGGGCGGGGGTGTGCTATACAGCAACCTGTGCTTTCTGTACAACTAAACCTTCATATCTATGCAGTTGCACCAAGAGTTACTACTCTTTCCAATATTCTGGTCAAAATTTTTTCTTATTGTAGGTGGTATATGTCACAAAAAACATATACACTACTCTCATTGATTGAAGTAGAAGGTAGGATAGCTGAAGATGGTGAAATTGAAGGAGACTACTTCCTGCAATAGATCCACAAAACAAGCTTCTGTATATGGAGCAGTTGCCTCCAAGACAAAGGCAGAATACAGTTTACAGGCTTGCACACACTGTGCCAGAAAATATGACTGCATTTAACCTGCATTTAACTGAATAGGAAACGTGAGGCTCATTCAGAACACGAACACCACTATGCCTTATATTTCAAAAGGAATCCTCAAGTCCCTGTCCCTGAAGAGTGATTTAGATCACATACATACTACCCTAGCTTGAAGATTCCTCAGGACAGTTTTGTTTTTCATCTACATTTTTCTGGAATCAAAGTTACTTGACATCCCTAAGTCTCCTGCATCACAAAACAAACAAATAATTTTAATCAGCTACCTTACCACTGCCAGTGCCCAAATCTCTAATGCAGTAGAGGATGGGCTAATATGACTAGCTCAGATGTTCTCATAAAATCAGCATGATATTTTCCAAGTTATTGAGCAAGGGCCAGAATTCCAAATGGCATGAAAATGGAAACTCTGGGCTTAGGGCCTCTTCACACCTGGGATCAGAACGGTCTGGGGGAATAACCTCAACTCTCATCCTCTGGATGGCTTCAATGGTGAAGTCAGGTCCTCACGTTCTCTGGGTAAGGAGTTTGTACATACATCAAAAAGCCTCAAATTTTACAGAGTTCGTGTGAAGGAATTCATGAAAAATCTTCTAGCAAGAAAAGTTGGCATCATGAGTCCTCCCAGATCACAGGATAAACGGATGGTTTGAGAATGTGTTAAAGCACATTCCAGACTGATATTTCACAGATCTACTGCAGAGAAGAGGTTAAATTTTACAGCTCCTAGCCTCTCCCTAGAAAAAGGTTGCTTGCACAATAGCTGTGAAACTCAATTTTCCAGTCTGAGAATCAGGTTTCTAAAAAGCCAGCATAGAGGAATGAACAAGACTAATGGATAATAGACCTGGGAGCATTGGGAGGAGTGAGCCCTCATTCTCCTTTAGCCCCTGCCAGGAACAAATCCAAGTCTGCAGGTTTTCCCTGTGTAATGCGTGGCAAGGCATTGAGCCCCACAAATTGTGTATTTTCCACTCTATTTATTAGATTTTTAATTACTTTGCTTTATTACATGGTTGTTTTGAGAGCTCTGATAATCATCATATTGAGTGAGATAACCCACAGCCAGATACATAAATATAGCATGTTTTTCTCATCTCTGGATATTGGCTTTGAATCTTCAGATGCATATGCTTCATTTGAAAATAACTAGACATCAAGAAATTAGCAATGAGGTATGTGGAGATTTCAAAGCGGAGGAGACGGAAGTCAGTGGTATAGAGGGTTAAAGGGGAGTTAGGGAAAATGGATGGCTAAAATAGGGTTGGGCATAAGAAGGCAGTGTAGAATAGGAAATACAGAAACAGATAATTATCAATCAAGACATTTTGTAAAGGGCATATGGAAACCTACTACTTCAGAGTCTTCCTAAAATATTTGCATATACAAATGCTTAAAAAGAGTTAAAATGGAGTGACCTTATAACAGGCTGACATTTCTTGCACTAGATAGCACAGATTAACAAGTAGGCATCCAAGTTCCAAGAATGGGTTACCTCCTTTGGAGACCCCAAACATTGCAAGATATTGATTGCTTTTGCTTATTTTTTTCCTTCCTTCACATGAAGGTAAGACCCTCCTAGTGATGACATAACATGATTGAGTAATGAAATATGGAGAGATCCAGCTGGCACTCACTTGGAAGCTTCATCCCTACTGGGTAGCATACATAGTGCTTGGAGGTGTTGTGCATGCTACCAGAGGAGAGAAATGGGCCTCAATCTCTACCATCTGTGAACTCTGAGATCTAAATGAGAGACTGGCCTAACCGGACACATCCACTAACCCAACAGTGGCATGAAAATCATGGGAGTATACAACTACTGTGTGATTGAGCCATTCCATGAATAAAACCCAGATTGGGTGACATTATCAGACCAAGAACTTGTGTGTTGAAAGCCATAGGCTCTCGGAGAGAATCTATCACTATTACTCTGCTAAATCATGCTCTGCTTTAAATTACTCCTCTACCATGCAAGAGGGAGCTTTTTCTTTAATTACAATAGAATTGCCTCATTTACCCTTTCCTCCTATGTCTTTCACCTCCAAAATTCACAACCTCCTGTATTTTAATCATAGTTATTACAAACACATATAAGTGAATAAACACATAAGTACAACCTGCTTAGTCTGTTCAGTGTTTCCTGCTTGTATGTTTTTCTAGTTCTGACCCCTTGATATTGTGTAACCCAACAGGGCACTTAGCCCTGGGCAAGATGAATTTCTCTCTCTCTCTCTCTCTCTCTCTCTCTCTCTCTCTCTCTCTCTCTCTCTCTCTCTCTCTCCCTCTCTCTCTCTCTCTCTCTCTCTCTCTCTCTCTCTCTCTCTGAATTTGTCTTCTTTTCTCTCTTTCTTTATTTCTTTCTCACTGCTAATTTTATTATCTGTCATCTAGGGCTGAGACCCCCTATATGGTGGCAAGCCTAGTCTTGTTGCTGATTTTAATGGTATTGCTTTGAATTTCTCTCCATTTAATTTGGTGTAAGCTGTCACTTACTGCTTATTGCTTTTATTATGTTTAGGTATGTCTCTTGTATCACTGATCTCTCCAAGACTTGTATCACCAATAGCTGTTGTATTTGTTAAAGGACTTTTTCAGTATCTCATGAAATGATCATGTGGTGTTTTTCTTTCAGTTTGTTCATAAGGTGTATTAAATTGGCAGATTTTCATATCTTGAACAATTCCTGCATCTCTGGGATGAAACCTACTTGATCTTGTTGGATGATCTTTTTGATATGTTTTTGGATTATGTTTGTAAGTACTTTATAGAATTTTGTTTGCATCAATGTTCATGAGGCAAATTGGTCTGTAATTCTCTTTCTTTGTTGAGTCTTCATGTGGTTTGGGGATCAGGGTTACAAAAAGAATTTGTCAAGGTTTCTTCTGTTTCTATTTTGTGGAACAGTTTGGGGAGTATTGGTATTAGCTCTTCTTTGAATGTCAGATAGAATTCTGAGCTAAAACCTTCTGGTCCTGGGATCCTTTTCATTGGGAGACTTGTAAAAAAGTGCTTCTATTTCCTAATGTTATAGGTATATTTAAATTGCTTATCTGATCTTGATTTAATTTTGGTATGTGGGATCTTTCAAGAAGTTTGTCAATTCCTTTTAGATTTTTCAATTTTGTGAAGTACAGGGTTTTCAAATATGACCTGATGTTTCTCTGGATTTCCTCCATGTCTGTTGTTATGTCCCCCCTTTCATTTCTGATTTGTTAATTTGGATATTCTCTCTCTACCTGTTAGTTTAGATAGGGTTTGTCTCTTCTTTAATTTTTTTGAATAGCTCTTTGTATCATTGATTATTTGTATTGTTCTCTTTGTTTCTATTTTATTCATTTCAGCCTTCAATATGATTATTTCATTATGTGTTGGTATCTACTCCTCCTGGGTGAGTATGCTTCTTTTTCTTCTATGGTATCCTAGGTGCAAACTTTCCTTTGAGCATTGTTTTCATTGTGTCTCATAAGTTTTGGTATGTTGTGAATTTATTTTCATTGAATTCTAGAAAGTCTTTAGTTTCTATCTTTATTTCTTGGTTGGTTCAGTGGTAATTATGTAGAGAGTTGTTCAGTTTCTATAAGTTTGTAGGCTTTCTGTAGTTTCTGTTGTTGTCAAAAATCCAGCTATAACCCATGATTATATGATAAGATACAGGATGCTATTTCAATTTTTATGCAACTGTTGAGTCTTGTTTTGGGACTGAATATATGATCAGTTTTGGAAAATATTCTATCTGGTGCCAAGAAGAAGGTATATTCTTTTGTGTTTGGGTGAAATGTTCTGTTAGGTCCATTTGAGTCATAAAGAACGTTAGTTTCATTGTTTCTCTGTTTAGTTTCTGTCTGGACCACCTGTCGATTGCTGAGAATATAGGGTTGTCATTTTTCACTGTTACTCTGTGGGGTCCAGCATGTACTTTAAGCTTTTGTAATGTTTCATTTACAAATGTGGGTGCCTTTACATTTGGGGCATAGAAGTTCAGAATTTAGACATCATCTTTCTGTATTTTTCCTTTGATGAGTATCAAATGTTCTTCTCCATCTCTTTATTAATTTTGATTGAAATTCTATTTTATTAGATATTAACAGCTTGCTTCTTACTTTCATCTTTTCCTACCTTTATTCTGAAGTAATGTCTATCTTTGATGTTATATGCAGCATATTGTTTTCATATCAATTCTAGTAGCTTGTGTCTTATTGTGTCCATTGATACTGGGAAATATTTTTTTCTTTTTTTTATTTATTAAAGATTTCTGCCTCCTCCCCGCCACCGCCTCCCACTTCCCTTCCCCTCCCTCATCAGCCCGAAGAGCAATCAGGGTTCCCTGCCCTGTGGGAAGTCCAAGGACCACCCACCTCCTTCCAGGTCTAGTTAGGTGAGCATCCAAACTGCCTAGGCCCCCACAAAGCCAGTACGTGCAGTAGGATCAAAACCCGATACTGGGAAATATTAATGACCAGTGATTGTAATTTCTTTTCTTTTGTTTTTGTCAATGGTGCTGGTAGTGTGTGTGGGCATGTGCATGCACATGCATAGGTGTGTGTGTGTGTGTGTGTGTGTGCATGTCTGTGTGTTTCTCTTCTTTGATTTTTGCTGGTGTGAGATTATTTATTCTTTTTTGATGGGTGAACTTAATTTACTTGGGTATGTTTACACAATGGAGTATTACATTGCCATCATGGGATTTTAGGCAAATGATGCAACTAGAAAAAAAATCATCCTGGGTGAGGTAATCCAGACACAGAAAAACAAACATGTTATGTACTCACTTATAAATGGATATTAGCTGTAAATTAAAAGAAAATCATGATACAATCCCTAGTCCCAGAAAAGTTAGGTAACAAGGAGGACTCAATGGGATGCTCAGATCTCCATAGAAAGCAGATATAGCAGATATTTTGTAGGTGGATTGGGGGCAAGTGGGGATGGAAATATGAGGGATCAGGAGGTCACTATGGACAGAGAGGGAGAGTACTAAAAGATATGACTGGAAAGGGGGCAGTGGGGATCAGGTGGAAACCCATTGCAAGGGAATCTCCCAGGAATCTACAAGGATGACCCCAGGTAAAACTCCTAGCAATAGCAGATATGCAGCCTAAACTGGTGATCTCCTGTGACCAGTCAAGATTTCCAGTGCAGGGAACCCAGTCACATAAACCTTGACCTACAGTATGTCTGCCTATGGGATGTGTTGGGGTAAATGTGACACAGAGATAGTAGATGTGATCAACCAATGACTGGGCTAGACTGAGACCCATGCCACAAGTGTGAGCCCACCCTGACACTGCCTGGGGGCATCAGGAAACAGAGGCTGGATGGCCCAGAGAGCTAGGATAGAACCAAAGAAGACCAGAGGGAAAATGTCAATGTAAATATGCCTAACAATATTCTCCTATACTCATAGATTGGTGTCTGTCCCTATTGCCATCAGAGAGGCTTCACCCAGTAGCTAGTGGAAACAAATGCAGAGACCTGCAGCTAAAAATTAGTCAGAGCTGGAGGAATACTGCTGAAGATAGGGAGGAAGGATTTTAGGAGGCAGAGGGGTAAAAGACACCACAGGAAAACACACAGAACCAACTAACCTGGGCTCATAGGGGCTCACAGAGGCTGAACCAGCAACCACGGAGTCGGCTGCATCAGTCCCTAGCCTTCTACATATATGTGACAGTTGTGTAGCTTGGTCTTCTTGCCAGACTTATAACAGTGGGAGCAGGGGTTGTCTCTAACTCTTTTTCTAGCACCATTCTGGATTGCTCTGCCCAGCCTAATTAAAGGAGATATTCTTATTCTTATTGTAACTTGATATGCCATGTTTTGTTACTATCCATGGGAGGCTGGTCATTTTTTGAACAAAAAGGCAGAAGATTAGATTGGGCAAGGGCAGAGGAGAGGTGGCAGGGAGAGTATGGGAAAAGAGGAAGGAGGGAAAACTGCTCTGGTTGTAAAAGAAATAAATACATTTTTAAAAAACCAAGCTTCTAAGTGATAATAAAATAAAATGAAATAAAGAAAAACTCAATATATTGGGAAAGAATCAAAGACACAGAAGGAAAAGCGTGTAGACAAGGCCACATGAGTCAGATACAGATGCAGCCCCACACTGGTTCACACACTCAGATAAGCATTATACTGGAAGCCATAGTATAAAATTAAAGTAATTTTAGGGTAAAGAGAGAAAGGGAAAATATGTATGTAATAAAGATAAAAGTGAAAAATAATTTATTTTTAAAAGATATAATTAAAATAAATAAAAAACAATGACATTATATTGTGAGTCAAAGAACCTCAAAAAATGCCATTGTGTTTATTTCCTTTGGCCATCTAATGCTAGACAAACAGCCTAGCATTCAAAGTAGTTTGTTTCCCCAGTGATACAGTCTTGGAGAAAACTGAATTTTAGTGTTCAAGTGATTACCAGTTGGAGATTGCTTCTGTCCACTCCTGCATTCAGCTCTAGGACCCCATCTGGTGCCGAGTCATGCAGGCTCTGTCTATGCTGCCTCAATATCTGTGAGTTTATGTGTACATTATTCCTGTTTATTTGTGTCCTTCATCCACTCTGGCTTTTACACTCTTTACACTTTCACTTTCACAAGTTTTCTTGATCCCTGAATGGAGGGATTTGATGCAGAAATTGAATTTTGGATGAAGTGCTTCATGGACTCTCTTTACTTAATGGATGTTGTGGGTCTCTGTGTTTGTTCTCATCTGCTGCAGAAGGAAGATTCTCTGAAGATGGATGAGCAAGTCCCTGATCTAAGAGTACAGCAGAACGTCATTAGAAATTATTTTATTGCTACGTTTGTTTTTAAAGAGCAGTAGTATTTGGTTTTACCCTAGTTTCCTGGGCAGTCTAGTGTCAAGTTTGTGATTACCCAAGTTTCCATTTCCTGGTGTAGACCTTTAAACCAATCAAATATTGGTTGGTTTTACTTACAAGCTTTATTCCACTATTGCACTAGTGTATCTTGCAGACAGTATCACTGTAGATTAAAGGCTGTGTGACTATGTTGGTATTATGCTTCTCTTTTAGTAGCATACAAATTACCTTCCTGTGCCAAAGACACTGGAACATAGGAGTGAACACTCTCAGTAGGTACCGGCTCAAGTTTACCATATACAACGAGTTGTGTGGGTGTAGTCTTCACCAATGGAGTCTTTCCATCAATTTGTGGACAGAAATCTATATCTTCACAAGTACATGGATTGTTTGAGGATTCCCATGAGAACACTTGATCAAAAACTTAGTTAGCTATAAGGCATTCCCTATACTGGAAGCTTCACTTGGTGACAAGAGATATTCATCTGGGACTCTATCTCTTCAATCATTTGGCAATTTCATTGAGATTCCCTTCAGATTTGTATATTTTATGAAGCTTCTACTCTAGTATGTTTTCATACTGTTCTTCAAATGGCACTTAATTTTGCCTTTCTCAAACTATAGTCCTTTCTATGACCCTTCTTCCTTCCCTCTCTGCACTTGACCTTCCCATTCCGGCCTCCCACCCAGCCATCCATTACTGTGGAACAATGATCTTGTACCCTGTAAATATTTGCCACTTGTATTGGTTTAATAAAACTCTAATTGTCCAGTAGTTAGGCAGGAAGTATAGGTGGGCTGACCAGACTCAGAGAATTCTGGGAAGAGGAAAAACTCAGTATGTAGTTGTAACCCAGACCCAGAGGAAGCAAGATGAGAATGCCTTGATGATAAAAGATACCAAGCTACATGGATAACATAGACAAGAATTATGGGTTAATTAAAGATGTGAGAGTTAGCTAAATATATGCCTAAGCTGTTGGACAAACAGTGTTGGTGCAAACTAAAGTGTAAAAGGAGCTTTGATTTGAATTTTCCTGATGACTAAGCATGTTGAACATTTCTTTAAAGCTTATCAATCATTTGAAGAATACTCTGTTCAAATCTATACCACCATTATTAATTGTGTTATTTGTTTTCTTCATGTCCACAATTTTGGCCTTACGTCCTCTATTCAGTGTAGTATTTGTAAAAACACTTTTCTCATTCTGTAAACTGCCACATTGTTGGTATGATATTGTCCTTTGTCATACAGAAGCTTTTCAGTTTCTTGGGATCCTATTTATTAATTGTTGTTCTTAGTGCTGTGCTGATTGAGTTCGGTTGAAAAAGTCTTTTCCTGTTCCAAATAGTTCAAAGTGATGCCTCATATTCTCTTCTATCAATGTCAGCATACCTGGTTTTATGTTGAGATTTTTTGTCCATTTGAGAATACATTTTTGCAGACGCTCATAAGTATGGATCTAGTCACACTCTTCTACATGCAGCCACCCACTTTGAGCACCACAATTTATTGAAGATTCTGTCTCTTTTTCAGTGTTATTCTGGGTTCTTTATGAAAGGAATAAAGTATCCATAGGCATGTGAATTTATGTCTGGGCTTTCAAATCCATTTTATTGATTTATGTTTCTGTTTTTATGCCAAAAACTATACTCCTTTATTACTATAGCTTTGTAGTATGACTTGGGATTGCATATGGTCATACCTCCAGCATTTCTTTTATTATTCATAATGGTTTAGCCATTCTGCATTCTCATATGTAGCTTAAAGTTGTCATTTCAAGACCTCTGAAATATTCTGTTTGAATTTTGTTGGGGGTTGCATTGAATCTATAGATTGCTTTTGGCAGTATACTATATTAATCTTACCAGTCCTTGAGCATGAGAGATCTTTCCACTTTCTGATACCTTCTTCAATTTCTTTTTCAATGTCTTAAGGTTTTTATTATACAAATCTTTCCCTTGCTTGGCTAGAGTCACCCCAAGATAGTTTTAAATATTTAGGCTATTGTAAAAAGGTGTTGTTTCCTTAATATCTTTCTCAGGCCATTTGTCTTTGTATATAGAAAGGCTCCTGATTTCTGTGAGTTAATTTTTATCCAGGTTCTTTTATGAAAGTGTTTATCAGTTGTAGGAATTCCCTGGTGGAACTTATAGGGTCACTTATATTATTGTATTATCTGTAAATAAAGTTGTTTGACCTTTTCCTTTCCATTTTGTATATCCTTGATCTCTTTTAGTTCTCTTATTGCTCTAGTTAAGATTTTTAAATTCTTTAATTTATTAGATTAAAAAAACTATGAATTCAAGTTCCCATTCCTTCTCTTCCTCCCATTCCCTCTACAACCCTACCACTCCACCTACTTCTAATCCTCAGAGAGTGTAAGGAACATTGCCCTGTGGAAGGTCCAAGGCCCTCCCTACTATATCTAGGCTGAGCAAGGTATACATCCAAAGAGAATAGGATCCCCAAAAGCCAGTACATGCAGTAGGGATAAATCCTGGTGCCACTGCCAGTGGTCCCTCAGTCTGCCCCAGTCATGCAACTGTCAACCACATTCAGAAAAACTAATTTGGTCCTTTGCTTGTTCCTTCCCAGTCTGGCTGGAGTTGATGAGCTCCCATTAGCTCAGGCAAACTGTTTCAGTGGGTGAACCCATCATGGTCTTGACCTCCTTGCTCCTATTAACATTCCTTCCATTCTTTATCTGGACTTTGGGAACTCAGTCTAGTGCTCTGATGTGGATCTCTGCCTCTGTTTCCATCAGTTGCTGGATGAAGGCTCTATGGTGATATTTAAGATAATCATCAGTCCGACTATAGGGCAAGTCAAGATCAGGCCTTCTCTCCTCTATTACCAAGGGTCCTAGGTGGGGACATTCTTTTGGATTCCTGGGAATTTCTCTAGAGCCAGGTTTCTGCTAACCCTCTAATGGTTCCCTCAACTAAGATATCTTTCTTCTCTCATCTCTGTTCTTCCTCCATCTCCACCATAAGTGTTATGAACTTGCCTCTTTGAACCACCTTCCCTGTTTCCCAGGAGTTTGTGTATTTTGTGTTTTTAATTTTATTAGAGGCTATTGCCATTGCCCTTGGTTGCCCCACAGAGATGGAAAGTAAGTCTTTATTGCTAAAGAAAGCATGAACTCAGAGTCAGGGTCCAGAGGTCCCTAAGGAAGAATTTACCTGATAGCCTCCTACTTGACGATTAGTTTTTATGCTGCCAGAAGGCGCCTTGAAAATTTCCAAAGGAGGGAAACAACCAATAGTACTAAACAAGTGTGGCATTTGCAATTACATCACTGCTGTGTTTGTAGGAGACAGTGGCTCTTCTCCCTAGGTACCCTAATATGGAATTTGGCTTAGTCAGCACAAACTGGGCACATGACCCTATAAAAAGAAGATAATAAAATTCAGTAAGGAAGAGCAAACCTCACTCTCTGTGAATAATATGTGCCAAATATTCCAAGCAACCAACAATTATTCTCCCAGAATTCCTTATATTCACCCACATGTTAAGTGATGAAGGAAGATGAGGAATAGTGGAGCTCAAATCATGGTAAAGACACCCAGAATCTGCTTCCTGAGTCCAGTGGACGGACTATAGCTGTGTACCCCTTCTTTTCTGTGGGACTCTGAGTGCAAATACCGCTCTTCTTGGGGTTGCACAAGTCCTTCCTTTTAATTCACACTGGATCTGACAAAGAAGTGGAAAGACTACACCTTGGGATGATGTGAGCTACACCAAGTAGAAACAGGACAGAAATACCTGAAAGTGAAGGGAAAACATCAGAAAAGCTGGGGAGCACTAAGCCAGTGTTTGACTATATCATTCTGCAATGTAGCCTTGTCCTGTTACTTGGTATATGACTACTAGGTCTCCCTCCTGCCTACAATGAGACCATTTGGGCAGCCCCATAATGATTTCTGGAGTCTAATTGGAATGTGAATTTTCCTTTAATGTAATTCTCTAAATGTTAGTAAAAGCACTGGACAATCAAGTTTACTTTGACATAGAGGATCAATACTGGTTAGAGATGCACACTCTAGAAGACTGGTGGTTTTAGTGGATGTCATTTCTAATGAAGAATTTGTTAGTGGATTAGAGTTAAGAGTGGGTCTCAGCAGTTAAGCTTGTTTGCTGCTCCTACAGAAGGTGTGAATCTGGGTCCCCAGACTCAATTCCAGAGAGCCTAGAACCTCCTGTAATTCTAGGGGATCAGATGCCATCTTCTAGCCTTTTCAGAAAACCATGCACAGCTACAAGCACAGCTTGCATGCACATACACAGAGACACACACACACAGACACACACACACACACACACACACACTTTTAAAGATAATTCTTAAAAAGAATCAAGTATAAAGAATAGCTTCAATATAATTGCCAAAAAGATGGAAAATATATCTGTGGGAGTCAATAAAGATTTGGGAGAAAAAGATAATCCTTCGTGTAACTGCAAAATTAAACTGAAAGATTGGTCTTCTGCATTGTACAGAGGAAATAATATAAATTCTTTTACACTGCTAAACTGTGAATAGATTGCAAGTTTAATACTTTTGCATTTTAAAATTTTCCTTTCACTTTTGTTATCAAGTACTAAGATATGCTTTTTATTAAATTCTATTGTACATATTATATAAAATCCACTTTAGTTTCAGATTAAATGTTTTGTACATACAAAATTTGGAAATGAGTGTTAAGGCTAACAACTAAGTCAGAACATACAATTGAGGTTTGTGAATATAAAAACTTTTCTAATTGTGTACAAAATTTAGTAAACAATGAGAAACATAGCCATATGAGAAATAGTATTATGAGATTAGATTGTGAAAGTGAAAGGATTTAATTTCTGAGTTTTTCCACTAAGTAGGAAATTCCATTGTCTATGAAATTATTAAATTATTTTGATGCTGGAAATATTTCTCTTAAATAATTAATCCATTGGGATAAAGGAGGAAGTAGAAACAAGAGTTGTGAGTTCACTACTCACGTGGCTCATGGCACTGAGAAGTAGGAAGTAGACCACAGTGTAGCTCTAGGGAATGCTCTTCAAGACATCATGGCATCACTACATGTGGAAATACAGGCAAAGAAGTAGTGATTTCTGAATGACTTGGTCTTCCCAACATCACTGTCCTCTCAAAATTATCCCATCATTTTCCCCTAGTGGGCATAAACATGTCCTTGAGAAGTATTTGGAGATAAAACTGATTCTACAGGGAAGGGATAGAAGCAGGCTTAAAGGAACATGGGTAGACAAGGAAAGGAAAAGCAGCTTCCTGAGACTATCACTTTTTCTTCCTAGGAAACTCTGCATGGGGAAAGAGCTAGAAGTCACAGGGGCAGGTGTCAACACAGAGTCAATAGGGGAAGGGGAATGTGCAGAGGTCCTGTAAAGTACCCAAGCCAGCATTTGTTTAATTAAATCTTGGTCTTCTCCAATCTGGATTACTTTCATCTTCCCCACAACTTGGACTGTTTTTTCTCAGTCACTTGATTCTTTGTCCATGATGGAGAATGACTTGGGCAAATCCCTAACCAACTACCAGCACCCTCAGGTACAGGTCATGCCTTGGGGTCTCTCCTCTAGAATTGGAGATGACCTCTCCTCAAGGTAGTATACCTGACCAAAACCTCAAGAAAATGACCTGAAAATGGCCATTACTCATGTGGCAATCCATGGTGTCCTTCCAGAAAAAGTGACACTCCTCCACGATTACCTGGTGAGAAACTCAATAGGCCCTCACCTCCACTAGGAGTATTGCAATGCATAGGGACTTGGGTCTTCTACCATTCTGAATGAATAAAGTTATTACTTTCCTCTTCTCGACAACTTGGTTTATATTTCAGTCATTCAATTCTTTGTCCATGCCAGAGAATAACCTTGCCAACTTCCTAAACAACTACCAACACTCCAGTTATATATCTTGGTGTCTCTCACCTACAGTTGGAGAAGACTTCTTCTCAGGATTATATGCATAACTGAAAATTACAAAACCGGACTTGGAACTGGTCATTGCCCATGTGGCACTCCAAGACCTCCTTCCTCAGTAAGTGACACTCTTCCACAGTTAACCTGGTAGGAAATTCAGCCAGCCCCCAATTCCACTGGGAGTAGGTCCAATTTGATAAGTGTTGGCTGTCCCCAAGATGCATGTGCCTCTATGGCACTGTTAGGGATGGCTTGCTATGCCTTTTGTCTAGTTTTCAACCTTTTTATCTGAGTAGGACAATTGATAACATGTTACCCTTGTACATTATATCTTGAATTTATGAGGACTATCCCACAGGGAGGCAGCTTCCAGATCATTGATATGTATTTTAAAGTAAGGATATAAACTGATAGGTTTTGCTGTATTTTCCCAAACACCCTTAATGTAACTTATGACCTTGCCCTCTCCCTGTGCATTCCTCTCCATGTCCTTTCTCTCTCAGTATGTATTCCTCCCTCCTACTTCCTCTTTCTACAACTTACTCCCTTCACCTTTTGTAGCCAAGCTCTGCCACTTGCATTTTTCCCTTTGTAGCACCCATGTCCTGCTATTTCTCTCTCTAAAGCAACATCTCCTCTTTCTACAAAGCTCCTTTTCTGCTTTTCTGATTTTATGGTTATTCAAGGGTGTTAATTCAAAGCAAGGAGATTTGGTTTCAGGATGCACAAATAAGGGGAAACATAAGACATTTCTCTTTCTGGACCTGGTTGACCCCACTAAGCATAGTATTTTCCAGTTTTATATATTTATTTGTAGATTTTATTTTTATAGCCGAATAAAATTGTATAATCATGCCACATTTTCATCATCCATTAAGTAGTTTAAGGAAAACTAAGATACTTCCATTTCTTTGTTATTATGAATAGAATGGTGACAACTGTGGCTGAACAAGTATATCTGCAGTGAGATATAAAGTCCTTTCAGCATTTGCAAAAGCTGACATAGCGCAATTGTATAATATATCTGATTTAGGCAATTGGGGAAGTGTCCACACCAATTTCCAAAAAATAGATTTATTTTATTTTTTAATAGTTCTATCATTTATTATTATCATGTGTATTATATGAAAGCTTCATGCATAAATTATTCAATATGTAAGCAAATAAATAGAAAATTAATAAAAGAGTAATTCTCATTTAAACATCAATAAAACATTAAATGAGTGAATATACGGTAAATGTACTTTACAATCAAAAATACTTCCAAAAGTTATTCTGAATGGATATCCGTCAAAGTGTCATAGATTTATTTTTATATTTATGTGTCCATGTTTATTTTTTTGCCAGCATCAATGTCTCTGCAGCACATATCCTATATGCAGTGCCCATAGAGGACATTAGGTCCTCTGCAACTGGAGTTATGAAAGGTTGGGATCTTCCACATGGGTTCTTGGAATTGAACCCAGATCCTCTGAAAGAGCAGCCAGTTTTCCACCACTGAGCCATCTCTGCAGACCCTGATTAATTAATATTTTTCATTTTTTATTATTTAAAATAATTTCTAAATTTAATATATTTTGGTGATTTTTCTTCCACTTCTCCAAGTCCTTCCAGATACTCACCCCATCCCTACCCAGCCAATTTTAGGTTCATTTTCAAAGAAATGACAAAAATCCAATACAACAACCAAATGCTCTAAAAAGTAGAAAACAAAATTAAAAAAAAAAACAAAAAGAAAGAAAAGTAAAAACCACCCGATAAACTACAATAGAGGCTGTGTTCATAGCAGGAAGTGTCTACATGAAGAGAATAGAGAATTCTCATACCAGAGACTTAACAGCAGATGTTATGAGAGTATACACAAGTTACCTTCAGAGTTCCACCAGGGAACACCTATAGCTAATGAACACCTTCAGTGATGTAGTAGGATACAAGATTTTTAACTAAAAAATCAGTAGACCACCTACAATTGATAAATGGACTGAGAAAGAAATCAGAGAAACAACACCCTTAACAATAGCCACAAATAATATATAATATCTTGCGGTAACTCTAACCAAACATGTGAAATATCAAGATGACAATAACTTTAAGTCTTGGAAGAAAGAAACTGAAGAAGATACCAGAAAATGGAAAGATCTCCCATGCGCATGAATAGGTAGGATTGACATATTTTGGTAAAATCATGATTTTACCAAAAGCAATTTGCAGATTCAGTAGAATCCCCATCAAAACCCTAACACAATTCTTCACAGACCTCAAAAGAACAATACTCAGCTTAATATGGAAAAACAAGAAACACAGTATAGGTCAAACAATCCTGTATACTCAAAGAACTTCCAGAGGTATCACAGAACTCTAGTAATAAATACAGCTTGATATTAACATAAACACAGATGCATGGATCAATGGAGTTGAATTGAAGACCCTGACATAAATCAACATGCTTATAAACACCTGATTTTTGATAAAGAGGCTGAAATTGTACAATGAATAAAAAGAAAGGATGTTCAGCAAATGGTGCTGGTGTAACTGGATGTTGACATGTAGAAAAATGCAAATAGATTCATACCTATCACCATACACAAAACTCAAGACCAAGTAGATCAAGACCTTAACACAAATCCAGTTACACTGAGCCTGATAGAAAATAAAGTGGGAAGTAGCCTTGAACGCATTGGCACTGGAGATTACTTCCTGAATATAACAACAGTAACACAGACACTGAGACAATTACTAAATGGGACCCCATGAGCATTACTTATGACATTTTATGTTGGAGAAGATGTAGAGCAAGGAAAGTTCCTTCATTGCTGGTGGGAGGGGAAATTGTACCACTGCTTTGAAAATCAATATAGTCATTTATCAGGAAAATCAACCTACCTTCAGACTCAACTGTATTACTCTTGGGCATATACCCAAGGGATGCTCAATCATACCACAAGGACACTTGCTCAACCATGTTCATAGCATTAATATTCATAACAGCCAGAACCTGGAAACAAACTAGATGCCCCTCAACCAAAGAATGGATAAAGAAAATGTCATATATATACTCAACAGAGTATTATTCAGCAGACAAAGCAATGACCTCTTAAAATTTGCAGGCAAGCTCGGGGTCCTGGTGCGGTTGTGTAGCAGCGGCGGAGACGCGGCCGAGCCGCTACCCGGAGCGGCGGTCTCCTGTTTGCGGACAGTGATAAGACTCCAAGGCTGGCTGGGTCTTGTCTACAGCCAAGAGCTAATGGCAGGGGACAGAGCCAAACATTGTGAGCTGGACCAAGAGAAATATGATGCCCATGACAATGTGAAGATCATCTGCCTGGGGGACAGTGCGGTGGGCAAGTCCAAACTTCTGGGACACAGCAGGCCAGGAGCGGTTCCAGAGCATGCATGCCTCCTACTACCACAAGGCTCACGCCTGCATCATGGTATTTGACGTCCAGAGGAAAATCACTTATAAGAACCTGGGTACCTGGTATGCGGAACTTCGGGAGTTCAGGCCGGAGATCCCATGCATCCTGGTGGCCAATAAAATTGATGCAGACATACAGATGACTCAAAAGAACTTCAGTTTTGCCAAGAAGTTCTCCTTGCCCCTGTACTTTGTCTCCGCTGCTGATGGAACCAATGTTGTGAAGCTCTTCAATGATGCAATTCGATTAGCTGTGGCTTACAAGGAAAGTTCCCAGGACTTCATGGATGAGGTTTTACAGGAACTTGAGAACTTTAAGCTGGAACAGAAAGAGGAGGACGCACCAGACAGAGAGCAGAGTGACGTGATCAAGAGCCCATCCCCTCCTTAATCAAGAGGACACCCACACATGGCTGAGCTGGGGTACTGGAAGCCATTTAGTATCTCTGGAGAACCTCTCCAGGCTGCCCCTAGTCAGCTTCCTGCAAACCCACTGTTCTGTGGTCTATGATGAGGTCAACACAAACACACTAGACAGGCATGATATCCCACCACCTTCCCGCAGCATGGTGAAGGATCCGTGTCTTTGACATCTCTCCACCCCACCAGCAGCCTGGCAGTGTAGAGTCAGTGAACACATTCATGTCTTCTTACTAGACACTTAAGTTTGTCGTCCTTCATCCCAAACTGACTTCAGGGACTCTCCTTGCACTCTTGCGGACAGAATGTGTCCTGCAGAATCTGTGACACTTCTGTCCGTTTTCCCTCTGAGTTTCCCAACCAACTTTTTCAACATTATTTTGGACAGACAACTGTTAATTCCAGATTTTTTAGTGCTGTTTCAGGAGCTCTTCTTGGTCAGGTTGGGAGCACAGGAGCAGGCTATTGCAGTCACGTGACAGCATGGCAAGTCTAGCCATATCTAGTCATACACACACATTACTGTTCCCCACCACATAAACAACAGCTTTTAAAGCCTCCATCTCAGGGCAGAGAGCACTCCACTTGTCTAGGGCAGGTTAAACACTCATCTTCTGTGGATGGCAGGAAATGGCAGAGGAAGAGCTGCCCTGCGTCCACAGCTTGTTAGTTTGCTCTTATGACTGTCTTGAGCATCATTTGCATTGTCTTTATTATTTTGTTTGTATTGTTTCCTTTTTTGCAATAAAGATTAAATTTCATAAAAAAATTGCAGGCAAGTGGATGGAACTAAAAAAAAAATCCGCAGTGAAGTAACCTAGACCTAGGACTGACCTAGGCCCTTTGCATGTGGGTGACAGTTGTGTAGCTTGGAAGGTTGGTGGGACCTCTAGCAGTAAAACCAGGACCTACCCCTGATGTTTGAGCTGCCTTTTTGATACCTATTGCCTATGGTGACATGCCTCGCTCAGTCTTGATGCAGGGGGAGGAGCTTAGTCCTGCCTCAACTTGATATGCCATGCTTTGTTGACTCCCTTGGGAGGCCTTACCCTTTTTGAGGAGTGGATGGGAGTAGAAAGTAGGTGAGGGCAGGGTATGGTAGGAGAGGAGGGAGAGGAAACTGTGGTTGGTATGTAAAATAAATATAAAAAAATTAATAAAAAGTAACAACATAAGGCTTAGAAATATATATACCAGAGTCTCATTAAAACACAAAACTAGAACCCATAGTATATACATAAAGTTAAAAATATGACCTTACATGACATTATGGCAAAAAGAACATCCAAAGATGCCATTGAGTTTATTTTGTGCTTGCCATCTACTGCTGGGTATGATGATTGGCCTTAAGTGTGGTTTGAATCCCCAGTGAGACTCCCAGGAAAAAAAATCAAATTTTCATATGCGAGTGGTAATCATTTGGGGATAGTTTTGGGGTTAGGGATGGGGTTTGTGTTCCTTATCCTCTGAGCATTAAGACCCCATCTTGCTTAATCCCTAGCAGGGATTGCTTCCATTCATCTGTTGAAAGACACTGAGGCTGTTTCCCATTTCTGGCTATTATGTATAGAGCAGCAAAACACGGCTGAGCAAGTTTCTGTATAATAATATAAAAAGCCCTTTGGGCATATGAACAAGGGTGGTATACCTGGATCCTGAGTTAGATCTATTCCAAGCTTCCTAAAGAACTGTCATGGTGATTTCCAGAATGACTGTACAATTTTTAATTCCCACCAGCAGTGGATTAATGTTCCCATTATTCTCCATTCTGGCCACCGTGGGCTGTTATTTTTTCATTGATATTGACCATTCTATGTGGTATAAGATGAAATCTCAAAGTAGTTCTGATACTCATTTCTATATTAAACTCTTTATAAATGCATTTCATGAGGGCATAATCACTGAAGATAAAAGTTATAAGTGTTTCTTAGTCTGAGCGAGGTAGAGGAAACAATATATGTGAAGATATTTCTACTCATAGTTGTCTTTATGTCAGCCCTCAAAGCTATATTAAAATGCTGTAACTTGTCACCCAGAAGAAAATCTGCAGTGATGAGGTAGCTGATTAAAATTATGTTTGTTGTGGTATAGGGAACTTTGGGATGACAGTCATTTTGATTAACATTCAAATATAGATGAAAATCCAATCTGACTGGGGGAATCTTCAAGTCAGGGAATTACATGTGTGGTGTAAATCTCTCTTCAGGGGAAGAGACTTGAGGATTCCTTTCAAAATATAAGGCATAGTGGACATCATAACTGAAATTACCTCAATTTTTCTACCCATTTGGATCCAGGTTTTTTATTATTATTTATTTTATTTTATTTTTTTTTAGTTGTTGCAGAAAAAAATTCCGCCTCCTCCCCGTTTCCCAGTTCCTTCCCCCTCCTCGCACACATCGCTCCCTCTCCCCACTCCCCTCCCCCTCCCCCTCCCCCCACTCCATTCCCCCTCCCTCTCGAGAATGAAGAGCAGTCCAGATTCCCAGCCCTGAGGGAAGTCCAAGGTCTTCCCACTTCTATCCATGTCCAGGAGGGTGAGCATCCAAACAGGCTAGGCTCCCACAAAGCCAGTTCATGTATTAGGATCGAAACCTAGTGCCATTGTCCTTGGCTTCTCATCAGCCTTCATTGTCCACCACGTTCAGAAAGTCCGGTTTCATCCCATGCTTATTCAGTCCCAGTCCCGCTGGCCTTGGTGAACTCCCAATAGATCAGTTCCACTGTCACAGTGGGTGGGTGCACCCCTCGTGGTCCTGACTTCCTTGCTCATGTTCTCCCTCCTTTTTATAATACAGTGTGTGCAAAGTCCATAAACTGTATTCTAGATTTCTCTTGGAGATAATTGCTTCATCTACAGATGCTTGTTTGGTACCTTTATTTGGAGGTTGTAGATTCAATTTCATCATCTTTGAATATCTTATCATCTACTGCAACTGGTGAGAACAGAATTCATGTTCTTTCTGGTATGTGCCACACACACAGTAACCAAAAAAGGAACTAGAAAGCTGCAAAGAGTAGTAGCTCTTGGTGCACCTGGATAGGTAGGAAGGTCTAGATATACAGAAAACACAGGTTGTTGTGCAGAGTCTCCTACACTCAAGTCAGGGGAGGCACAGGATTGCAACAGTCAGAGATATTTTTTGGGGGGGAGGAAGAGGATGGAAACCTTGAGCAATGACACCTGCCCAGGGTCATGTCTTCTCCAGCCACCAGAGGGCATTGCCAGCCACACACTTGCTTAGTTTGCTCAGACTCTCAGCTGATCTCTTTGTCCAGCAGTATTTCCTGTGCATGAAAACACAAATTCTCTCTAGCTTACTTCTTTCTCAGCAGGAGCCCATTCTAATGTTGAAGGAGGGGCTTCCACAGCTTCCAGGATTGGATATATTTGCATAGCGACGACCCTGTCAGAAGAGAGGGACAGATAAGAAGTGACAGCCTCTCACTAGGTTGTGTGACTTCAGGAGAAATTCCTTGTATCTCCACCATGACCTGGGCTCCAGTTCTCCTCACTTTCCTGGCTCACTACACAGGTGGCTGTTTACATGGGATTCTGGGGGTGTGAACAGGAGAAATCTCCTGTCCCCTAAAAACGGCTTCCTCTTGTCCTCACTGATTCTGTTTCACTCTATCCTCGCAGTATCTTGGGCTGAGGTTGTTGTGTACACCCAGCCCCAATCACTGTCGGGATCTTTAGGGCAGAAGACCACCATCTCCTGGACCCGCAGCAGTGGCAGCATTGATAGCAATTCTGTATCCTGGTATCTTCAGCGTTCAGAAAACACACCCCGCCTGCTCATCTACAGATATGACCTTAGACCCTCTAGTGCTCCTGATCGGATCTCTTGGCTCCTCCAACTCTGCCACCTTAACTATCTCTGGGTTGCAGGCTGAGGATGAAGCTGACTACTACTGTCTGTCTGGCTATGACAACTATTTCACACAGAGCCTCAGACTTATGGGGAACTGAGACAGAAACTTTTTAGAGCATCACCACCATGGGTTACCTTCAACCTTGGAAAACTGATCTTTTCTGTCTTGATTTGGAAATTCCTGTGAAATAGGCCCTTTTATTTTCTAAAATACAACTATCTATCTATCTATCTATCTATCTATCTATCTATCTATCTATCTATCTATCTATCTATCTGCCTGCTTACCTACCTACCTTTCTTTCTTTGTATCTGTCTATCATCTGTCTATCTACCATCTCTCTCTCTCTCTCTCTCTCTCTCTCTCTCTCTCTCTCTCTCTCCGTGTGTGTGTTTGAGGCCTTGATTTATGCTTGTGTTCATTTTTTAATTTGTTCTCTTTTTCTAAGCTATTTTGCTTTCCTAAGTTGTACTCTGATGGTTCTTTTTTTTGAACTTGAAACTTTAGTTGTAAAGTAAGGAAATTCCCCATGACACATGTATATATGCATATATACAATGTGAACTTGGATCATTATCATTTGCTCTGTTACATTGCAGCAACATTTGTCATGTGCTTACAATTCTTCCTTTTTGATTAAGATTTCACTGATGCATCGAAGGAATCACTTTTCAGATGTACGTGTGGATGTTCTTTTAGGATATGAGCTCATACATTTTATTTATTTATTTATTTATTTTTTTCTCCATTAACAGCTTTAATTGGGTGTGGGGCAACAGAACTATTCTTAGCACAATTATGGGTGTGGGGTTCCCTGCAGACTCGCCAGGGTGATGGTTCCTGTAATGATTTTTAGGGGGAAACGGCTCCCAACAGATCCCCCTTTCTCTTATATAAAGGCAGGTAGTTATTACGTGGAGAGCACCAGTCAGAGTCAACCATGGTGTCAGATCTAAAGGAGAAGGGACTGAGATAAGGAGAGACCCTCCTCTCAAGTGGAGAAGCAATTTACCTCTCCTGGGAACAGAGGGGTGCCTGATGATTCTTAGGTAGAGTGGGGACCAGGCCTTTTTTCTTTCCCCCTTACCCATCCTAGGGTTCCCAGGGCCCTGTCTTAGGTTGGGGGATTATCCTGCCATAAGTCACCCGTCCTTGGAGCTCCTCAAATAAAAGGCATCTAGCAGGATTAAAGTAAACAGATCACAGGGCACCCTGTCTTAGGCCATGTGGAGAGCGTCCTCATACCTGTACCATGCCATGTTGAGCCGGTTTCTACAACCTCTGTATGGTGTGCTATTCAGGCGAGGATCCACACTAACTCCTGTCATTGGGCCCCTGCGTCTATCATTAATGAAAAGACTCTGAGGAGCTCCTCAAACAAAAGATATAATGATATAATTTTGGCACCAGTAACTCCACCTCCAGACAAGAAGAAAGGGCTTTTTCCCAGCCCAGTATTCACCTTTTAGTCTGGCCTATGGTATGTCCTCCTTCCTAAGTGCCTACTCCACATAAAGTTACGTGTGCTGCCTGCCAAAAATTAGGGCAGTGTAAAAGGGATCAAAATCTAAAATTTTTAACATATGCATTAAAACCAAACACTTTACAGCATGTGTCAAACTTTTCCCAACATCTGTAAGCAGTTACAGATATCATTAGCTCAATTTCAGTAGGAGTACAATGACATACATTGTTGTTATCAAATACCACCAGTTCCAGTCTCTGAGCAACAGTGTCAGGAACCCCCAATTTTCCCCCTTCTTAAGTGAAGAGAGGTTAATATTTTAATTAAAATGAGTTCTGTGTCCCAAAGTTTAAAGCAGTCTGATGTTTAGTCTGCAACTCAGCTCCAAAGCAGACCAGAGTTCAAGCTGCAGAAGCAGTTTAGCATTTGTGCTCCAGGACAGGTGGGGGAACCTGGGTGAGGCGAACTGGATTCACCTACATGAAGCACATCCTGGCCCTTATGTCAGCCAGGTCTCCCTGGACTCTGGAGGCAGGATGACACCCTGCAGAGTGGTGTAGCTGGTTTTGTCAGCAGGCATTCCTTTCCTTGGGGGCAGGGAAGACCGGACCAAGGACCTCTCCTCAATCACCTCTGGAAGTCTGGAACTCCTCTGTGTCCACAGCCTCGACATCACGTCCAGATTTTATTTTCTTTCTGTGAAAAAAGCACAAACACATCCTCGACCCCAAATATATATAGAGGTTGGGTTTTCTCATAATGCATTGCAAGGGCTTTTTCACCTTGTCTTAGCAAAGGTCAGCTTGGTAACATCAAGCCAGATCCGTTTGCATCAGGATCTGCTGGCAACTTTTATGAGTTGCTTTGAAGGTGCCTTGTTATGCTCCATAATTTTTATTATTATTAGCCATATATGCAGTTCCTCCATTGGAAGAGCCATTTGTAAAATTTGCATGCAAATGGATGGAAATAGAAAACACTATCCTGAATGAGGTATCCCAGACCCAAAAAGAGGAACATGGGATGTACTCACTCATAATTGGTTTCTAGTCACAAATAATGGTCATTGAGTCTATATTCTGTGATACTAAAGAAGCTAAATAAGAAGGTGAACCCAATGAGGGCTGCTGAGAAGCCAAGGTCAATGGCACCGGGTCTTGATCCTACTTCATGTTCTGGCTTGGTGGGAGCCTAGCCAGTTTGGATGTTCACCTTCCTAGACCAGGATTGAGGGGGGGGGACTTTGAACTTTCCACAGGGCAGGGAACCCTGACTGCACTTTGTTCTGGATATGGAGGGGGAGGAGGAGGGGAGGAATGGGAGGAGGGGGAGGGAAATGGGAGGCGGGGAGGAGGCAGAAATTTCTTTTTTTCCAATATAAAAAAAAAAAAAAAAAAAGGAGAGCTTACAAACTTTTGGTTGGATGTCCAATGGTTAAAGCTCTAGTGATAATATTCTTATGGGAGATCTTGAGCTGCTAGGTAAAATTCTTACAAAAAACAGTTTCCAATAGGGAACTTAAAACAGCTGCCTAACAGGTACTCAAGCAGATAAAGTATAAATCAACAGATAAAGTATACAATAATCAACAAATACAGTATATCAATTATAATTCAGCTATGGCAAGTGTGTATATTAAATGTAAAACTTATTCTACAACAGTTTTATAAAAAATGCTCCTTACGGCTAAATCTTCTCAGTTTTGCTAGTTAAGATATTAAACTCTTAATTTAAACCAGTAGCCTGTCTGATATAAAAGGACAGGATAGAATCTGGATAATGGTTTATCAAAATATTGACTATGATCAAGGTTTTTTATACTAAACAGTAGATTCATTGATAATTTTAAGATTGATTCCTGGACAATTGCCTTTGCTAAATTCAAAGGCCAAAAACAATGGTCTTTTCCCAGATCATTGCTACAATTTATGCACCTGTATTTTGCTAATGTTATAGCAAAAAATCCCTTAAAGGGTTTTATGCTAAATTTTACAAATGGCTCTTCCAATGGAGCTCATACATTTTGAGTGTGCGTGTGTATGTGTGTGTTTATTGAAGTCATTGTTATGGTTTTGACATCATGGTAATACTGGATTCATAGACTACGTTTAGAATGATAATTTCTTGTCCATTTGGTGAAACACCTTGAGAATCTGTGACATCTCTTGTGTTTTATGGCCATTTTTACATGTATGTCTTGAACTGTTATTTTTATTCAAATCCGTTGTTTGTGTTACATTAGGTTTCATTAATGGATTTTTTTCATCTACTCTTGATGTCTTTGACTCAATTCATAGTAGCTATTTTGAAGTCCTTGTTTGGTGTTTCAGTTATATTGAATTTCTCAGGAAACACTGTCACCATGTTACTGAGCTCCTGTAGAGACATACTGTAGGGGCTATTTTGATTGTGTCCTTATACTGGTATCAATGCATCTGAGTTTAAAATGATTGTACATCTAGAGGCTGATATATTATCTTGTCTCTGTTGCATAGGCTTTTTATTCCTTAGTTTCTGTTGCCCTCATAGGATGTTTGGAGGGTTTGTGGTGTCTTATAGGCACTGCTCTGAGTCTCTGCCAGGTGAGGCCACTCGTTCCTAGATAAAAATTATTTGTGTATTGGGAGCTTAAAGGAAAGAATTTGATGGACTGGGTTAGTAAGGGGCTGAAGAGCACATAGGGAGGGAAGAAAGCTTTGTCTGCCAGCTGGATCTGTGGAGTACCCAGGAAATGGAGGAAGATGGTAAAGACACCTCCCTCCCCAGCAGGTAGCCTGATAAATTCGCTGGACAGTAGACTGAGTATTTGGAAATGGAGCAGAGGAAGGAAACTGAAGATTGCTTACTTGTTTCCCTGGCCAGCATGGCCAATAGGGTTGTAGTGACTACACTGTCTCTAGTGTAGATGGTTGAAACAAAGGGATGGGATTAGAAGTAGGCTGCAAGAGAAGACTGAATTATTTTTAAAAATAATTGGGACAGGAAAAAGAAGAGGAGGATAAGACTGAGGGATTAGAATTGGAGAGTGGGAGGGAGATGAAGTTCACTCACCTGCTTCCTTGCTCAGCCTGGCAAGTATGTGTCCAGGTAGAGAGCATCTCTGGTATTGATATATAAGACTCAGTGATAGGATGTGGGGAGAATGGGGTTGTAGGAGAAGAATGAGTGATTGTTTTTTGGAATTTCTACATCTACTTAATAAATATGTAGATACTAGAAGTGTGCAAGAAATTAAAAATGAGTGTCTGATCATGTATGGGACTGACTGCCCTTTATTCTGGCACATACAGAACATTGGAAGTTCAGAGGTATAAACTGAGAATCACTGTTGGAAGGGCTGCTGCAGTGTTGTAATCTCCAAAGGTGGAGATTATAGTGCAATAAATTCATATGGCATAAATTGGAATATATTTCCTTAATAATCAATGATGTATGGAATAAAAATATTTATCCTGACGTTAAATTTCATACTAATGAAGTAATCTGGTATTTGCCATTATTCTGTGGGTGAGATAACACTTTATTATTTCTGCATATTTTTGTAACACTGTCAAAGATTTTTTTTCCAGATAGGACAACCTTTACACCAGATCAAATGATTTCCATTTCAGATTTAGAGATCAGATTCTGGGTATGTGTGTTCAGACAGTGATCTGCTGAGTAGTAGAAATCCATCTAGATTCTGAGATCTCTGGACTTTGGTAACTGTGGATACTTTGGCTAACAGGGGGCGCTGTGGGACTCTGGTATGATGCCACTTCCACTCACTCAAAGAAGCTGGAATTATCGCTCACCCTGTGCTCACTGAGAAGACTCAACAGTGTAGTACTTCTGTCCTGGCAGAGATCAGGAGGAAAGGGGCTCCGTCTTAGGTAGCAATTCCTCCCAGGGCTCTCCCTGACTACTGAAAGCCTACCTATCTCTGCCTCAGTTTGTCATGTGAGCTTAGCTCCAGAAACCTGGCTCCCAAAGAGAAGTCTTGGCAGCATTTGTGGAAACATATCTGAAGGAAGAGCCACTTCTCTGCAGAGGTGGGGATGGAGACCTGGGGAAACCTAAACTTTCTGTGGCGATCAGTCCATTTCCACATATTTTCTCTTGACCTGCTTCTTTCTCACTGCAGGGCAATGACAGGCCTAAGAGCTCTGCTGTCACCCTGGCCATATCTGTGTCTTAAGCACAGATCACTACTACACTTTACCACAGCACCTCACCTACCATTTGTTAGTCTCCATTACTGCAAAGATCCTTTCCCAGTCCTTCATCCTGCCTCTGCATCTCTGTTAACTTTGCTGACTTACCTGCACCTTCATCATGAAAATCAGTTCTGGTGTCTATACCAAACAATGATACAAAAAGGTCAGATTTCCACCCATCACATCTTCTTGCCTATCACTCTGAGTAATCTAAGAACCAGTCCTGTAAAAAATTATAAACTTCTTATCAAATTTTGTAAGAAAAACCTTATCTTTCCTTCATCTCCCAGCACTACAGAACATTTGATTTCTCCATCCATCGATGTCCCTGTCTAAATGCCCACTTTTCTTCAAGTTTTAGAAGTGTTTTACCAGCCAGATATAAGTCACTTCATTTCATTGTTTAAATAATGACAATAATAAAAATGCAACCCAGTGACTTCCTCTCCTCTCTTTAGCTCTGTGTGTGTGTGTGTGTGTTGGCAAGTTCTTCTGTGTTGACTGCCTGTGTACTGTATCTGCCTGTCCACATTCATCAGAGAAATGTATCAGTGATGGCTCCACTAGAACCCATTGTTGTGCCCCCTGTAGTTTTCCTTTCATGTGCCTGAAATAAAATGTGAATACAACAGCAGAACTGATAAAGTGAACAAATGTGAAATTGGTGGTTGCTCTGGGACCTAAAGGTGTGGACTGAGTCTCTCTCTGTAGTTTCTGTAGGATATGTGCACTAGCAGACATGGGGCCCAATGACTAAGTTCTCTACTTTTTGTGAGGAATCAGAGAGTGTCCTGCTTTGGATCTGAAAAATGTCCTTGCACACAGTCCTGAGTGTGGGAACACATGCAGGTTACCACCTGCTTTATATTCCATGGGGCAGTGTAATTCACTTCACCTGGCTTGCTGTGAATTACCCACTAGGAGGAGTTAATGACAACTCATTTGCATGACTAGATGCTCTTCTGTGAGATCCCTGGCAATGAGATAATAAGACAGCCCAGACAAAAGACTCTCGTCCAAGAAGAAGCTGTGCTCGCCTATCATGGCTTGGACACCTCTGATCTTCATTCTTCTATCTTACTTTACAGGTAGGGACAAGCCTATTAGTACTTGGGAGAACTCCTACACTCAGTCCATCCTGTTTGAGATCCACAAGAATTTGCTCATCAGCTCCACTGTTCACTGTGGTGTCTTCTTTTGCAGGTTCTTTTTCTGAATCTATACTGACACAGCCACCCTCCATCTCTGCACCTCTTGGATCAACAGTCAGACTTACTTGCTCCCTGAAGAGTGGCATCAGCGTTGGCAGTAAAGATATTTACTGGTACCAGCAGATGCAGGGGAGCCCTCCTCGGTTTTTACTGTACTACTACTCAGACTCAATCAAGAACCTCGGGCCTGGAGTCACCAACAGAGTCTCTGGATCCAAAAATACCTTCAAAAATGCTGCAGAGTTGCACATCTCACAGCTACAAGAAGACGATGAGGCTGACTATTACTGTGCCATTTGGCAAAGTAATGAATCTCACAGTGATACAAGCAGATGGGGAAGTAGGCAAAAATCTTAGCCTGTGATAAAAAATCACTTCTGCTTTTTTGAACCTTGTAATATATGTACACTATTAAATTAAAAGATAATGAAAAAGTTTATTCAGAAATTTTTTTCCATTTTTTAGACAAATGCCTGAACTATTATTCAAGTAGTGTCATAGTATACATAATTTTATTATTTGGGAATGGGCAGCAAGAAAATGATCTAGCATTCACTGGTTATAAATGGTGCCAGTGTGGGGCAGCTATATTTGCCTGAAAACTAAGAAAGTTTGAAAAGGAATTCTAGACACAAAAGACCAGACTGAAGCACAGCTTCTTGGTAGACGCATGCAGACGTGTGACTCCTTAAATGAAGGTTTCCTAACTCAGCATAAGCAGCAAAAACTGTGTGGCTTCTTTAAGAGATTGTTTCCTGGTTCATGCTGGGGGAACAAACTCTGGCTCTTTATGGAGGTCCTGTACTTAAATCGGGTTTATGAGCATTGTGTTACAAATTGCTTAATGGAGACTTAGACCTCCTGTGTCCCTGGAGCTGGAGCAGTGTACATGTACAGAGGTTGTGAACATGCTTCTGCCATATTGGACTGAATCAAGAAAGCAGGCAAGACCATGAAGTTGGTCCTAGTCTACTCTCTTAGCAATTAATAAAAAAGTGCTCCTGGTCAGAAAAGGATTTCAGATACATGATAGGACAGATTCAGACATAAAAAACCTCTAAACCAGACACAATGTGTTTAGAAAATGTATGTAAATGGGAAGTGGAAGAAAAAGATCTCATGTGTAAATTGGGAGCATGGTTATTATGGGAGAAGGTAGAATGGGAGGGGAGAAGAATGAAGGGGAAGCAGAAAAGATATATAGCTCAATAAAAACAATTAAAAATATATGTAGGCTTGGGATAGAAAGGATAAAATATAGACAGTTATAAAAAGAAATAAATGGTATCAAAATAAAGTATTTAATGAGACAGTAAAAGTAATATAAAAGAATACAGGCAGTCATAGATTAAAGGAACAAAGAAAAATAAACCACATAAAGATAGAACATACACAGAGAGTTTGGATTATTGTGTTTTCTTCAATATTTTGAGTGCAGAGAGACATTTGATTCTGGAGGATGATGAGTTAAACCAACATATAAGTGCCTTGACTTGAAAATTTGAGTCTAAGGATATGTTTCTTTGGAAAAGAGATTCTGTTTTTGTTTCCACCGAAGATGAGAACCTGTGGATTCCTTCCAGGCTAATACGAATTTATGGACTAAGACCTCTTGAAAGGTCTGTGAAAACCCTAAAAATACTTTTCTCAGTAAACAGCAGGAAAAAGTTTCGTTAAAACTATGCCCAAATTCCCAAAAGGATTGTTTATAAATGTTTGTTTTCTTTTAAAGAAGGTTGATTCTAAATTATTAATGTCCACAATCAAGGTCTTTTTTAAGAAAAAAAGGGATATGACATAGTGATGAATACTTTGCATTGGTAAAAATATTGGTCTTTTGATACAAATTTAAGGTTGACTTTGTTATACTGTGTATATATATATTTCTTCTCTTGTTAAGGTATTATGTTTATACATCTCATTAAAAATGTAATATATAGGGCTGGAGAGATGGCTCAGAGGTTAAGAGCATTGTCTGTTCTTCCAAAGGTTCTGAGTTCAATTCCCAGCAACCACATCGTGGCTTACAACCATTTGAAATGAGGTCTGGTGCCCTCTTCTGGCCTGCAGGCATACACACAGACAGACTATTGTATAATAATAAATAAATGTTTTTTTAAAAAAATGTAATATATAATTAAAAATTACAGATTAATTGATAGTCATTTATAACAGTCAAACTTGTAATCATGTTAGTTAGGTTTTCTAGATATACAGAGATATTTTAGTTAGAAAGATAGTCTTCTAGACTTCAAAGACCTACAGAATATAGAATTTAAAAACTTTGAAGGACTTAGACTTTTCTTGACAGTGAGTTATGTCTGCTTCTGGCAGCACCAATTACTTCAGAGAGGTTCGAAGGCATTGAAGAAACTCGTTATGGAATTTGCCTTCAACGTGACAAGGCAAGCCATTTTATCAAGAAACTGCTCCTGCCTGGGCTGCTTAAAGGTATGCTGTATGAAGTGGACATGGAAGACCGACAGAAAAGTCACTACTAAACCTTCTAAAAGATAAGATGATCCTTCAGTGTTTCCACTTCACATAAAAAAAAGAAAAAAAAAGCCAGACATTTTGCTGGACACTGAAGAAAGTAACTGATGAACTTAGCAATTATAATATGGAAAAGATCTTCAAATTTCCTGCTTCGTAGAAAAGTCTGCCATATATTATGTGTTTATAGGCTGATGATGGATGCTCTACTGTTATAGACAAACTTTGAGTGACTGTAGAGGCAGCAAGATGTCTCTGTGAATTCTCGAGTTTTTTTTTTATTTATTTATTTTATTTTTCTCCATTAACAGCTTCAACTGGATGTGGGGCAACAGAACCAATTCCAGTACAACCATGGGTGTGGGGTTCCCCACAGTCTCCCCAGGGCGATGGTTCCTGCAATGATCTCTAGGGGGAAACAGCTCCCAACAGATCCCCTCCCCCTCCCATACAAAGGCAGGCAGCTATCACGTGGAGAGCACCAGTCAGAGTCAACCATGGTGTCAGAGCAAAGGAGAAGGGACTGAGACAAGGAGAGACCCTCCTCTCGAGTGGTGAAGCAATCCCTCTCTCCTGGGAACAGAGGGGTGCCCGATGACTCCTAGGTCGAGTGGGGACCAGGCCTTTTTTTTTTTCCCCTTACCCTTCCTAGGGTTCCCAGGGCCCTGCCTTAGGTTGGGGGATTATCCTGCCATAAGTCGCCCGTCCTTGGAGCTCCTCAAATAAAAGGCATCTAGCAGGATTAAAGTAAGCAGATCACAGGGCACCCTGTCTTGGGCCATGTGGAGAGCACCCTCATACCTGAACCATGCCATGTTGAGCCGGCATAATGCACTTCCTGTTTTCTTAGGTAATATAATATCCTTCTGTGATCTTTGAAGAGTTGAAGATAGATAGTTATAGTTTTTCCTTAGTTATTATAAAAGAGAAAGTAGTTATAAAATTTTGGACTCACTAAGATAGATGATAGAGTTCCTTAATTTGTCAAATGTAAATGAACTAATAATCTTACTTAATAACTGGTTTGTATATGTAATTTTACTATGTTAAAGTTAAAACCTTCCTTTTTAATTAGAGAGAAAAAGAGATGATATGGGATGTCCATCTGCATATGTATTGCTTTTATTGGCTAAGGAATAAAGGTGTTTCAGCCAACGACTTAGCAGAATAAAGCCATGCATGAAAACTGAACAGAGATATAGAGGGAATATGTGGAGTCAAGGAAAGGCCATGTAACTACCAAAGGAGAACGACACACCAGAATTTTACTGGTAAGACCATAGCCTTGTGGTAATTCACAGATTAATAGAAATGGGTTAATTCAAGGTATAAAAGCTAGCTAGAAAAACTCCTGAACAGTTGGCCAAGCAGTGTTGTAATTAATATAGTTTCTGTGTGATTATTTTGATATGGGCAGCTGAGAAATGAATGAGTAGTCTCTGTTTACAAAAAAGTACTCCTCAAGGTTTTATGTGAATGGCTGCATACTTTCTCATGTGTCTGTTGCACAGAGTGCAGACTGTTTGGAGATGTCATAAAATCTTAGTGCTTCAGATAGCAACAGGAAGAATTTGGTAACTTTGTGCAGAAAGGTTTCGCCAAATCCATGTATCCAGCTGCTTCACCCTTATCTTCTCCAAGTCATCTTCATGAGTTCCTCTAGCTGCCACGCCTTCTCCGCCCTTTGAAATCATGGCAGAAGGGATACTCTTTGTCCCTTAAGCTTCATCTTGTTAAAATTTGTTCACTGCCATGATACTAGTAATGCGGTACCTGGGATTAGACAGAGAAACTACATTGTTTTACTCCCTGCTGTTACTGTCCAACCTTGGCAGCGACATCATTGCCAAGATTTCTGTGAAATGACAGAAATCTGTTCATTGAAGACATTGCAGTGTGCTGGGGTTCATCCTGAAGTGGCTAAGAAACTTGTTTTGGATGAAGAATAGTTGGTCTTTAGCATTGGTCCTGATACACTTGGGATTTTCTAGACTGATGGACCTTGAAGTTGTGAGTTTTCCTTTCTATTGTTATTAGTTTCATATTCTGTGTTTTCTTTTGACTCATGAACTATGAGTGTTTGAGGACTTGATTTCTTTTTGTTTTCATTTTTTATTTGTTCTTTTTCAATAATTTTGCTTTCCTATGTTGTACTCTGATTTCTTTTTTGAACTTGAAACTTTAGCTGTAAAGTAAGGAAATTCCCTGTGACACAGGTATACATGCATATATATGATGTGAACTTCAGTTATTTTCATCTGCTCTGTTACATTGCAGCAGCATTTGCCTTGTGCTTATAATTCTTCCTTTTTGATTAAGATGTCATCGACCAATCCAAGGAATCACATTTCAGATGTACATGTGGATGTTCTTTTAGGATATGAGCACATACATTTTGAGTGTGTGTCTGTGTGTTTTTGTGTTTATTGATGTTGTCATTGTTATTGTTTTGACATCTGGATAATACTGGATTTTTAAACTATTTTGGAACAGTCTTTTTTTTTTTTTTGTCCATTTGGCGAAGCAGCTTGAGAATCTGTGACATCTATTTTGTTTTATGGCCAGATGGTAAGATCCATTATACACAGTGTGTTGGCCCTAGGAATTTCTTGTTGGAAGAGACTATACTACTCTTTCAATATTGTACATTTATCAATCTCTTTACATGTTTTGTAAACTCCTGAATTTATCATCACTCACAGGATATAGAAGCAGGAAGGCAGCAGATAGTGCATGTTTGGTAACCTCATATCAATATTGTTGTCTGTTTTGTGAATTGAGCAATCTATTTGAGGAATATCAGAACTCTGGAGTACAAGGTTGCCTTGCAGCCCTAGAGTTCTCATAGATCATACTCATCTCTTTAATGTCTCACATTTCAATAATTTGTGTCTTTACTTTGGGTGATTCGTGTCAAGAGCTTGTCAGATTTGTTCATCCTTTGTTGTGATTTGAGTGTAACTGGTCCCCATGAGCTCATAGGGAATGGCACTATTGGGATATGTGTCTTTGTTGGACTGGGTGTGACATCCTTGCAGTGAGTGTGACATTGAGACCATTTCCTATTGCCTGCAAGATATAGGGCTCTCATATGCTTTTCTAGCACCTTGTCTACCTGCAAACTGCCATGCTCCCTGTCATGATGATAATGAACTCAGCCTTTGAACTGTAAGCCATATCACAATTAAATGTTTTCCTTTATAAGAGTTACCATGGTCATGGTATTGCTTCACAGAAATTAAAACCCTGAAACAGACCAGCTGTTTGTTTCTTTGACCTCTGTTCAACCTTTATGTGTCCAGTTATTTCCAGTTATGATCTTTCTTATGTTTTCTTATAAGTGATTTAGAGTTAGGTTGCTTCTTTGCATCTGACCCTAAGATACATCATTATGATGCTTGAGAGATCTTTGATTTTCATGATGTAAGAATTAATAGACATAATCTTGTCTCTTATATCTCCTTTTTTGTTTATTTTATTTCTACCATATTGTAGTGGTGCCATTCTCCACCTGAAAAATTATAAGGCTTGGAGGAGAAAATTTCATTCATGGATCTCAGTGATGCAAACTTACCACTGGCAATCAGACTAACAGATTCAAGGTTGTCCATATCCATCCTAGTGAACACTACATGTTACCTCATCAAATGGTAGGAGAAAAATTGGGAACTACAGGAATAACATGGTTTTAGAACACCCTGACCAAAATAATATCCTCTACCAGAGAAAAAGTCATTATTTCCTTTGTCAAATAGATATCTTTGAAAAAGCAGACCAATGAAGTCATCTACTCATTGTCCAATTCCACCTCTTATTCCCTTTAAGTGGAGATAGAGTGAGCTGGCTCTGCCCTCATTCATGGCACCAATGAAAGGCAACAAAGGACAAGAAGTAAATGAAAACAATTAGAAAGGGTTTTGTTAGGTCCAGATCACCTGTTATGCATCATGTATCAGCTCAACTGTGCACTCCTACCCACAGGGTAATTGTATGAGAGTATTAAACAAGTCTGAGGTGGTAGAGAATGCTGTCTTATTTGGTGACAGATCTGATAAGACACATGTGGAGGTTGAGATAGAGGAGACTTCTAGTACCATTACATTCCATCACAGAACTCTCAGTGTATTTTGGCTCTTGAAGGACACAAATTAAATAAAAAATGAAGCCTGGAGCACAATAGGATGCTGACATTACAGGAAGCATCAACACAATTGCAGACTCTTCCAGGAATTTTAAACCAGGGAGATACTGACATGTGAGTAGGCAGACCAATGGAATATAATACAGTTTCTAGAAGAAGCCCAAATATTTAAGGAAGTTTATGTGTGGGTGTTGGTGTGCATGTGCAAATATTTGTACATGCGTGTGGAGGCAGAAGCTGTCATAGGGTGTCTTCCTCAGTTGCTCCCTACTGTATTTTTTGAGACCAGATTTCTCCCTGAGCGTGGAGCTTACTGATGCAGCTAGACCGGCAGCAGGCATCAAATGTTCTCTCTTTGCCTCCCCAGTACTGGGATTGCAGGTGCATGGCATGGTGCTTGGCTTTTTATGTGGTTGTTGGAGATCTTAACTCAGGTCCCCATGGTTTTGTGGGAAGTAGTTTACCAACTGAGTTATCTCACTACCCACTTCAAGGGAATTAAAAAAAACAAAACAAAACAACAACAAAACCCAGGGTCTCACTCTGTAGCCCTGGTTGGCTTAGAACTCATCATGTAGACCAGGCTGGTTTTGAAATCATTGAGATATCCCTGCTTCTGCCTTGAGAGTGCTGGGATTAAAGGTGTGCATCACCATGCCTACCTTAAAGGGGGTGTTAAAGCCAGTGTCTCAATTAGTGATGAAGCATTGACCAATTAAGTAAATGAAACCAGGATGGCTTGTCACTATAGAAACCACATTGAATCTCACCCCTTTAGCAATCTAAGAGTAGAAATGTCTACAGCTTAGCAGTTTTTTGCTTGTTTTAGTCTTTCTTTTCTTTTCTTCTTTTGTCGTTTAAAACGTTCGTTTTGAAAGACCAAGGACTCACTATGCAGCCTTGACTGGCCTGGAATTTGATGTAGACCAGGTTGTCTTCAGACTCATAGAGATCCACCTTTCTTTGCCTCAAGATTGATGATGTTAAAGGTGTGTGCTTCCATGCCTGGCCTTAAAACTTTATAATTTTATAAGAATCCATAAAGAAATACTTTTATAATATCAAAGGTTAAAGTTGTTTTCCATAAATTATAAGGTTTAAAACACACCAAAATGAATGACATTGTTTTAGCCAGGCTAAAATATTTTTTTTAATATTTACTTATTTATTTATTATGTATACAATGTTCTGTCTGTGTGTATGTCTGCAGGCCAGAAGAGGGCACCAGACCTCATTCCAGATGGTTGTGAGCCACCATGTGGTTGCTGGGAATTGAACTCAGGACCTTTGGAAGAGCAGGCAATGCTCTTAACCACTGAGCCATCTCTCCAGCCCCCCCCAGGCTAAAATCTTAAACTAACAAAAAAACTTTTTCTCATTTGTTTCCTTCTTCTAAGTCAGATGTTTCTGCATGAAAAATTTTAATTTTTAGTTATATCAAGATAACTATAGTAAAATGCTAATTATTCATCAATTGACAGATAGCAAGAAATTGATAAAACTGTAAGTGGGGGGTCTTGCAGGGCAGGCCTGTAATTCTGGCTACTCAAGAGGCCTGTCTAGGCTACAGAGTGAGTTCATTGCTAGTCTGGGTAACTTACTAACACCTTTTGTCAAAATAAAAACATCATGGCTCAGTGTTACTACAGTTGCTTTGCATGTGTAAGGCTCTGGACTCTATCCCAGTATCATAAAAACAACCAACAAATAGACATAACCACTACCACTAGCATGACAACCAAAAAAAAAAAAACCTGTTAGGTTGTGGGGAAACAGGTACTCTCCTAAGTGGTTTGTGACTTAACCACTAAAGAGAGAGCTTTAGAAATGCTTCTCAAAACCACATGTAAACATTACATTTGCTAATCTCACTACGTTTTTCTGACTATAACCCACACTACACAGCGATTTAATTCCATATCTTTGGGCAGCTACTATGAGCTCTATATATGTATTACACAGTATTTTTTAGTCATGATCATAATCCATTGGAGAGAGTCCAGGCACTTGACAGATGAGCACTTGAGGCACAGTGGAAGTGACTGAAGTGCACAAGTGTGTGAGCTTGCAATTGGCCAGAGAGTTACCCTGGATAGTCTACTCCAGGTTCCTCAGTCTCAACACTTTATATCTCCTGTTGGGGCAGTATGTCTCAGAAGCAGTGAGGCAAACCTGCCTCTCAGTAGAGGCTATGTTAAGTAAATTACATGCCCACTCAGTAGGGAAGCCTATAGCCCCTCAAACAAAAGGGAGGCTGCTGTAGTACTATAGGTGCAGTGTAGGCTCAGTACCATCTAAAAGTTGTAGATAGTAGCCTGGTTGTCTTTTTTGCAGTCTTATGTGTATTACTACTTTACTTTAGAGTCAATTAAACAGTATATTAAGGGTTTCGTTTTTTTAAACTCTTCATTTTGGAAACAGGGTTTCTCTCTGTATAGAGCTGCCTGTCTTGGAACTCACTCAGGCCTCTTTGTAGACCAGGCTGGCCTTGAACTCACAGAGATCCACCTGCCTCTGCCTTCACTTTTAAAACTTAACTTTCCATGTTACCCATGCCTCAAGACCCAGACAAACGTTATTTAGAAGTTATAAAATGCAAGATGTGACATTTCTGTGCTGATTGACTTTTCCTTGTTAATGACAGGGACTTCTCCACGGCATTCTTTAACAGCATCCCACTCTCCAGCTCCCTAGCAGGCACCATGCTCTCCTCTCCTAGCAGTCAGCAGCTACTGCCACTGGACTCCAGTACCCCCTCCTTCGGCGCCTCAAAGCCTTGCACAGAGCCAGTGGCAGCCACTGGTGCCAGGCCTACAGGCGAGTCTGTCAATAAGGACAGGTTAGTAGATACCAATGATCAGTCATATCTTTGGGGGAAAGTTCAGGTTTGGGACATGGTTTCAGGAATAAAAATTATGTTTTATTCTTAGTTCATGGCCACTTCACTAGAAAAGGGAAGAAATGTTTGGTTTCAAATTAGTGACTTGGATGGGAGGATTTGTTTAATATAGTCCTTGAGGCTATGTGGACTTGACAGGGAAGCTGGCTGAAGGTAAAGCCACAAAGGTTTGGGGACATGCCAGTGAATATTACTGATTACAGGATCCTACTTTTTGGAGATCTAGACTAGAGATAGCCTGACATTTCTGGCTTTGATCTACGTTGGGCTGTGAGTTCCACAGTTCACCACTGCTAAGGGTGATCCTGTGAGCATGTAGATTTCCCATCATACTTGGAATCAGATTTATCCACTGTCCATTTCTTTACTGCCCACTATATCTAGTCAGAACTGGAGGAGCATGGGTAAGAACCAAGAGTGAATATTGGCCACATTCCCACTCTGGGCTATACACTGTAAGGACCAGGTATATACAGGGCATTGATTGGCATGGCAGGTGCTTGCCCTCCGGAGAGAACTCAGGGTCATTTTGCAGAAAGGGCTGCTTGTTCATTGGGGGGGTTTAGCAAACAGCTTTCATTGAGATTTTTCAGAAAGTGTTTTTCACAGAGCCCATACAAGACAATTGGAGAAGGCTGGTAGCCAGGACAATGACACAAACAGTACTCCAAGTCTCTTAAATGGGTTAGAAAAGATGGGTGGTGGGGGGAGAAAGAAGGCTGGGTTCCTATTCTGAACTAGTTAGACTGGACTTTTCTCAGAGGGGAGACAGAAAACTTTGTGACTTACATTTAGGAAGATAGGTCCAATAGGTAGTGGGGCCCGAAATTAAGCAACACCTACTACTTATATCTGATAAAGGAGAATGCTTCTCTATCAGTGGAGAAAATTTTGGGTTACTGCTTTCTGGGCTCTAGGAAGATGGCACCAAGCAACAATTGTCACTGCCCATAAGAAATGATGAGTGTACATCAGAGAGGAGATAGTACAACACAGCACAGTATTTAGGAAGCAAAGCAAAGGGTGTCTGGGAAGGATAGGTGCCACCAGGGCTGAGCAGTGTTTTGTGGGTTGGAACTAGAGATCATGGAGTAGGAAAACAGTACCATCGGGGATGGCTGCCAGCATCTGGTATGAGAATGGGGGTGTAAGTAGATGGACGTAGAGTAACCTTCTTAAGGTAAGCCAAAGCCCAATAGCTTTGCTCAGGAATTGGGAGAGGGTTGGAGCAGGAGGAAGACTGGACAAGCTGTTCCACAGGAGCAATAGGTGGGGCCAGTTAGGACGTAGCGGACTAGACTGAAGATGAAAGGCTGGATTAGGCCAGGACTTCAAGACCCCAATGAGGGCTTTGCTCCCTCGAGGCCCTGTGGAAGTGGCAAAGCTAGTGGTTGAGTCACTTGGGGTGGACATGCTGTACTCAGTTTGTGGAGACCCAGTGTTTAGTCCAACTCCAAAAAGCTTTCAGGATGACACAAAAGGGAAAATAAATGTGAATGCGTTTGCCCTTGAACTTTTCAGATAGACTTCTAGAATTTTAATGCATGGATATTAAAGAAAAGTAGATTATATTTTGAGGCTTCTTGTATTTGTTGAAAGAAGTTTGATGCTTATGCTTCTTTAAATAGGCTCCTTTGTCACTTGTGTTTGATGACCCTCCCATCTTTATTTCCCAGTATGAATGCTACCTCTACTCCTGCTGCATTGTCACCCTCCGTGTTAACAACCCCATCCAAGATTGAACCCATGAAAGCATTTGACTCCCGATTCACAGAGCGGTCCAAAGCCACACCGGGTGCTCCTTCCTTGACCAGTGTGATTCCAACAGCTGTTGAAAGGTACGTGGTAGATGTTGTCCTTCCCCAGATCTACCATGCATCCTGGTTCATGTAGGAGAGCAAGACTCCAGAGACCTCTGTGAGTGAAAGAAGTGAGTGACTGCTAAAAGTGGGGAGGTGGCTGGAAGGGGCTATTGGGAGGAGACTGTGGCCTAAGGATAGCAAAGGCAGGAGGCATAAGAACCAGGTATTCTAGCCTGCTGAATGGATCCCAGAGTTTGCTGAGAAGGAGAACATAAATGTGCTTGGAGAAATAGAAGGCTTGGATACAGTTACACTGAGCAGGTCAAGGGCTTCTGCTCAGAAGGTGAATGTAAGACACAAGGGATTTAAATGAAGTCTTTGTAGGACATATGGCCTTTTAAGTTCTGCAGACTTGGTATGGCTTGTCGATTTCTTCTTTCTTCCTAACATACATCAGCCAAAATACACAGGCTGTGATTTTTTTGTTTGTTTGTTTGCTTTTTAATTTCTTGGAGTTGTGGAAGTGTGTCCTGAGGTAGCTGGAGCAAACCTCTGTCATTGGCACTGAGTTTGACTTCCTACAGAGAAGAACTCACTGCATGTTCCAGTGAGTTAGAATAAAAGAAGTAGTCATGGGCTAGGCTACCTTCTTTCAGTGAGTTGTAAGAGTTGTCTACTTGTGGATATGTTACCTACAGTTAAGTGCAGGGACGTTGGCCAGAGGATATTGTGATGTCCACTTAGCCAATAGATGTCCAGTAAGATCGACATTTGTATGAGATCTGTTCTTGAAGTTGGCATGTCTGAAACTACAGTGGGCTGTTCCTGAGATATTCCTGACTAATAACTGCTTGTTTGCTTCTGGTTTGCTCTTGGAGTATAATCCAGAGGTCAGCACAGGTTTGCTGCTTTGTTAAGTTGTTGAATCTAGTATTCCAATCTGATGTAATCATTTTTGTATTCACATGTAAACATTTTCATGTCATCTTTTTATTTACTAATTTCTTTATCTAGCCATAAAGAGAAACCTTGCAACTAAGCACTTTGAGATGCTAGATCAGCACTTATAAGGCAGAGGCAGGAGAATTGCTGCAAGTTTGAGGCCAGCCTGGTCTACATAGCAAATACTAGGTCAGCTAGGGCCATATAGGACCCCTGTCTCAAAACAAGCAAACAAACAAACCCAAATCTCTAAAATATGTGATTATTCACAGCACCCAGGACCTAAAATCTGTTGAGTGATCAAAAATCTAGAGCAGTGGACTGTACCACCCTGTGAATGCTTGGTGACAGACTAGCAAAGGACCTTGAGTTTTGATTTAGTTCAAGAAAAATAGGTGTTACAACTGAGTCACTAAAATAAAGTCAAGTTGCTTAGAAAAGTGCAGCTCTGACCGGGCAGTGGTGGTGTATGCCTTTAATCCCAGCACTTGGGAGGCAGAGGCAGGCCTGGTCTATAGAGCTAGTTCCAGGACAGCCAGGACTGTTACACAGAGAAACCCTGTCTAGAAACGTGCCTCCCCCAAGAAAAAAAACAGTGCCACCACTGTGAGTTGAGTCCTAGAAAAAAACCCAGCTGGTGTTTCAGGAACATGCAGAGACGTTGGATTGTCTGAACTAGTTCCAGGTTTAGGTATCTGGGAATCACCAACCTAGGATATGAACACAAAAGAGGATTTTGATTTGTTAACATCTAGAGGCACTTGGCAAAGGTGTAAATATGGAGTTACTTTTCTGTTTTGCCACCAATAAACTATTACCTGGATGGACTTGGATCTGAAGTAATAAAACACGCGAGGAAGCAGTGCAGCTTGGCATGGCACACACCTGTCATCCCCACACTCTGGAAGCAGAGACAGAGGGGTCATGGGGGTGGGAGAGAGAAGAGGGACATGAGGGAAGGAGGGAGAGAGAATCTATCATCTAGAAATGTAAAGAACACAAAGTTTAGGATTTGACAGATCTGATCATAGAATTGTTAGGAGGGGTTTATAAATAAATACACTTAAAGTCTTTAAAATATGTTATTAATATTTTATATATAAAACTGGGTCAAAATGGATCAAAGAACTATATGTAAGAACTAAAATTATAAAACTCTTTAAAAGAAAACAAATATATGTATAGTTAGACAACTATTTCTTAGATTTGCTGCTAAAAACAGACAACTAAAAACAGATTACTAAAAAGTCCTTGAAATTTAAAGCTTATGCTTCCTAGAGGACACACAGGCCTCACAGGAAATGCCTCAAGGAATATTAGGTGGGGCGGTTGTTGAGGAGGAGGTCACAGGCCTATGGAGGTCCTGAAATCTGTTTGGAAAATGGAGAGGATTCCGAACTGAATGAATTGAATGCTGATTAGAGAGAAGAACAGAGTTCTACAGACGAGAAGGCCTTGTGCTCCTTGTGAGGTCTGTCAAGATTGCATTCCTGGTTCTAATGGACAGTCACCATTTCCTTCAGCAGAGGATCAACTTGAGTTGGCAGTTTTACTGAAGACCAGGTCTCTTCTCATAGCTGTCCCAGGTTCTCAGGAGACTTTCCAGCTGTTTAGATGAAGTGTGATCTACCTTCCCCATTTGTGGATGACTTTCAGCATCCACTTTTTCTCAGGACTTTGACCAATTGTCTCTTACTGCCCCCTACAGAAAGAAGCATCTTTGATCAAGGCTGGCAACAGCACTAACCTATGAACATAAACATAAGGATTTGAAGAAAGTTTGATAGGCACATCATCCATTTAGCAAAACAGCCCTGTACTGTCTTGAGTAAGGTCTGTGCTCTCTAGCCACAGGCTTTCGTTGAAAGTTATAGCACGTCCTGTAGAGTGGGCCTCAGTTCTACTGCTTGGTACCACCATAACAGGTTTGCCACTGTAGTGCCCATGGGCGGATCTTGCTGAAGTAGTTAGTATGCACATATGGCCCACAGCTGAGTAAGGTTGTTTGTTGATGACACTTCTGTCCCATCAGCTATGGTAGCACCTCCTGGCTTTTGAGGACTAGCCAGCAAGGAAGAAGGGCCCATTACTGTTCAGCTCGATTTTTCCATGCCTGCCTGCCTTCCTTCCTTCCTTCCTTCCTTCCTTCCTTCCTTCCTTCCTTCCTTCCTTCCTTCCTTCCTTCCTTCCTTCCTCCTCCTCCCTCCCTCCCTCCCTCCCTCCTTCCTTCCTTCCTTCCCTCTCCTCCTCTTCCTTTCTTCCTTTCTCCCTTCTCCTTTTATCCTCTCTTCTCTCCTCCCCTTCCCTCCCCCCCCTCCTCTCCCTCCCCTCCCCCCCTTCTTCCTCCCTCCCTCCCTCCCTCCCTCCCTCCCTCCCTCCCTCCCTCCCTCCCTCCCTCCCTCCCCTCTCTTTCTTCCCCAGACAGGGTTTCTTTGTGTAATAGTCCTAGCTGTTCTGGAAGTCACTCTGTAGACAGGCTGGCCCTGAACTCAAAGATCCTCCTGCCTCTGCCTCCTGAGTGCTGGTGTCAAAGATATGCGCCATCAGGGCCCAGCCTTTCACTAATTTTCTTTTTCCCACATTTTCACCACTGTTTTATTTTATTATTTGTTTTTTTGATATCTGTTCTGACTGGGGTAAGGTAGAGTCTCAAAGTAGTTTAATAAATCATTTTATTACAATGATTTATTTATTTAGTGTAGTATGTATGTATATATGGGCATGTGTATGTCACTTTATGCATGTAAAGTTTAGGGATAGTTTTTCTCCTACAGTGTGAGTTCCCAGGATTGCACTCAGGACATGAGTTTTGAGGTGCTTTTATTTGTTGAGCCAAATTGTCAGCCTCTTGTCTAGTAGAATTCTACAGTGCATTTCTCTGTGGCTGGACTTTCATTATTTTGCAGATTTATTTTTATTATTGTCTGAGTCTCATTGCTTGTTATTGATCTGTTTAAATCATTTATCTCATCTTGGCTTATGCATCTACAAATTCATCTATTTCTATTCATTTTCCAATTTAGCAGACGATATGTTTTTAAGGTATGTGCTAGTGCCTTTTGGATTTCATTGTTATCTGTTGTCATGACTCCCTGTTTGTCTCACTCTCACTAACTTGGGTTTGTCAATCTTGTTTTCCTTTTCAAAGAACCAACTCTTTTTGCTTTTGTCTTTTTGTATTTTCTTTTTATTGCTTGCTACTCTGATGAACTTTATTTTTTTCTGTCTGCTGATTTGGGGTTTTGCTTATACTCGTTGTTTTTCCCAAGGCCCTAAGGCACATCATTATATCATTATATCATACTTATGAGGTTTCGTTTATTTTTTTTGTAAATGTAGACACTTGTCACTATAAACTTCTCTCTAAGAAATACTTTAATTTGCATCACATAGGTTTTGTTACGTTGTGTTTTCATTTAAATCTATGAATTTTTTAATGGACCCATTTGTCACTTTATAGTGTTTTGTTAATTTTGATGACTATATATTTCTATAGTTCCTTTTATAGTTAATTTCTAGCTGTATTTGCTTGTGGTCAGATCAGGATAAAAGTGGTTATTTCTGTTTTCTTATATTTACCAAAGCTTAGTTCTGTCCCAACACATGATCTGTTGTTCTGTGGTTGTCCAACTTGTTGCTGTTGCTGTGACAAGTACTCCAAAGAAACAACTTAGGGGAGCAAGTTCATTTGGCTACAATTGTAGGGTGCAGTCCATTAGAGAGGTCAAAGCAGGGATCAAGTCAGCAACCCTTGATAGAAAAACAAAACGAACCCAAAACACTTTCCAGAAAAGAGAAGAGTAGTTCGCAGTGTGGCACGTAGAAAGCAAGACACTTCAAAGATGGTTCCACGCCCTGCCCACCTTCTAGGATTTTTTTTTGTCCTGGGTTTTTTGCAGTTTGAATATGTTATGTCTAGGTATAGATATTTGTTATTTAATGTTCTCTAAACAACCTGGTTCTATAGTTGGCTGTCTTTCCTTGGTTTTGGAAAGTTTTACTGATATTATTCTCAGCTATTGTCATTATCATTCATTACAACATTATCTTTTTGACATTTTCTGCCATAGCATTAGTATGTTAATGATACCTCTTTAAAACTTTATAATTTGGTAATTCTAGAAGTTCTTTCATATCTAAATTTGACTCTTAATTTTTTGAGATAGGATCTCTATATATCTCTGGTGGACCTGGAACTTGCTATATAGCCCAGCCTGGTCTTGAACTTACCAAGATCCACTTGCCTCTGCTTCCCAGGTGCTGGGGTCAAAGGTGTGTCACCATGCCCGGATTTTATTTTATTTTTTCTTTTTGAAGCTGTCTTTTGTTTTGGGATTTATCTTTGTCTTTTTGGTTTTTGTTTGTTTGTTGTTTTTGTTGTTAGGTTTCATTTATTTTTATCATGATTTATAATTTTTTATTATATAGGCTGTGTTTTATGTTTCCTATAACTAGGTGTTAAAAACATCATTTTGTATGGCAGCTTTGTTCTGTCTATTCAGTTATCTTTGAATGCTCCCCAAAACAGCTCTCTCAGTTGTAATCTTCTATAGCAGCTTGTTGTGGTGGTGCAGTATTAATGCTGTCATGGTGATGTCTGGGACTTTAGGAAGGCATTCTTTTCTGCTGCTTTAAAGAAGAAAGAGGCAAGCTGTGCGGTGGTGGCACATGCCTTTAATCCCAGCACTTGGGAGGCAGAGGTAGGCGGATCTCTGTGAGTTCTTTTCCCATTGAGTAGGCTGCTTTTTGTCTTATTGGCTGTGCCCTTTGCTTCTTAGTCAGGAGGTCCCATTTATTTACTATAGCTCCCAGTGTCTGTGCTACTGGTGTTACATTTAGGAAGTGGTCTCCTGTGCCGACACATTGGAGGCTACTTCCCACTTTCTCTTCTGTCAGGTTAAGTGTGGTTGAATTATATTGAGGACTTTATTAATTTGGATTTGAGTTTTCTGCATGGTGATAGATATGGATCTATTTTCATTTTTTACATGTTGATATGCAGTTATGCCAGTACCATTTGTTGAAGTTGCTTTCTTTCTTCCATTGTATAATTTTAGTTTCTTTGTCAAAAATCAGGTGCTCATAGGTGTGTGAATTAATATCCAGGTCTTCGATTTGATTTCATTGGTCAACGTCTCTGTTTTTATGCCAATACCAAGCTGTTTGCATTACTGTAGCTTTATGATAGAGTGTAATGTCAGGTGATATCTCTGGAAGTTCTTTATTGTACAGAATTGTTTTGGTTATCCTGGAGTTTTGTTTTTCCATGTGAAGTTGAGTATTGTTCTTTCAAGGTCTGTGAAGAATTATGTTGAGATTTTGATGGGGATTGCATTGAATCTGTAGATTGCTTTTGGTAGGGTTGGCATTTTTATTATGTTGAACTTGCCTATCCAAGAACATGGGAGATCTTTCTATTTTTGGTATCCTCTTCAATTTCTTTCTTCAAAGACTTAAAGTTCTTGTCGAACAGGTCTTTTACTTCTTTGGTTAGTGTTACCCCAAGATATTTTATGCTATTTGTGGCTATTGTGAAAGGTGATATTTCTCTGATTTCTTTCTCAGCTTCTTTATCATTTGCCATTTATCATTTATCAGGAGGGCTACTGATTGTTTTGTGTTGATCTTTATCCTGCTACATTACTGAAGGTGTTGATCAGCTGTAGGAGTTCCCTAGTAGAGTTTTTGGTGTCACTTATATATACTATCATATCATCTGCAAATACCGAAAGTTTGACTTCTTCCTTTCCAATTTGAATCCCCTCCATCTCCTTTTGTTGTCTAATTGCTCTAGCCAGAACTTCAAGAACTATGTTAAAGAGATATAGAGAGAGTAGACAGCGTTATCTTGTTCCTGATTTTAGTGGAATCGGTTTGAGTTTCTCTCCGTTTAATTTGATGTTGACTGTTGGCTTGCTATATATTGCTTTTAATAAGCCTTGTATCCCTGATCTCTCTAAGACGTTTATCATGAAGGGGTGTTAGATTTTTTCAAATGCTTTTTCAACATCTAATGAGATGATCATATGTTTTTTTCTTTCAGTTTATTTATATGATGGATTACATTGATAGACTTTTTGTATTTTGACATCCCTGCATCTCTTGGTTGAAGCTGACTTGATCATGGTGGATGATTTTTTTTTTGATGTGTTCTTGGATTTGGTACATGATATCTATCCAGAAAATTGTTCATTTCTTTTATGTTTTCCAATTTTGTGGAGTACAGGTTTTTTAGTATGACCTAATGCTTCTCTGAATTTCCTCAGTTTCTGTTATGTCTCCCTTTTCATTTCTTATTTTGTTAATTTGGATGTTCTCTCTCTGCCTTTTGATTAGTTTGGATAAGGGTTTATCTTGTTGACTTTTCTCAAATAACCAGCCCTTTGTTTCATTGATTCTTTGTGTTTTATTTGTTTACGTTTTATTGATTTCAGCCCTTATTTTGATTATTTCCTGTTTTCTACTCCTCCTGGGTGAGTCTGCTTCTATTTGTTCTAGAGCTTTCAGGTGTGTTGTTAAGTCACTATTGTGAGCTTTCTCCACTTTGTTTATGTAGGCACTTAGGGCTAAGAACTTTCCACTTAGCACTGCCTTCATAGTATCCTATAGGTTTGGGTACATTGTGCCTTCATTTTCATTGAATTCTAGGCAGTCTAGTCTTTAATTTCTTTATTTCCTTCTTGACCCAGGGGTGATTTAGTTGAGCACTGTTCAATTTCCATGAGTTTGTAGGCTTTCTGCATTGGTGCAATGGGTGTGGTTAGCAGGATGACTTATGGTCCCCTCCGTCTGGTTTCCAGTGACTCCAGATGGTGTCTCTTAACATAGACCCAATCCCTTAGTCAGAACCCAATGGGTTCAGTGAGAACACCAGATTCATAGAGGGCCCTGAACTTGGCCCAGACTTCCTTGTGTGCCCACTGGACGTCTTGCATAGTATCATGGAGGTTTGGCCATCCAATTCTGTCAGCAATTATGCCTGGAGATTGGGAATGATGGGAGATGGTGTGACAAACATGATGTTGAACAGGGTAAGCTCCCTATGGTGGGAAATTCCTGACTCTATACAGGGCAAAGGGTAGGAGAACCACCCAGTCCATGCCAGTTTCCAAGGTCAATTTAGTTAGGGTCTCATTTAGAGTTCTGTTCATCCTTTCTACCTTTCCCGAACTCTGGGGTCTGTATGCACAAATGTAATTTCCAGTCATTCCCCAGAAATGTGGCTAAACTCTGACTTACATGGAACACAACCACTGTCTGTCTCTATTGTGGTTGGAAAGCCATACCTGGTCAGGATGTCTTCAAGTAACTTCTTTGCCGCCACCTGTGCCATTTTATATTTGATGGGGAAAACCTCTGTCCACCATGAAAAAGTATCTACAAATACTAGCATATACCTGTAGCCATACTTGCCTGGTGAAGAGGACCTGCAAAAGCTGCTGACAATCATCCCAAGTAGGTTGGTGGGTGAAAAGAATTGTTCCTTAGGGTTTTCTGAGAAGGGTGCATTTTCAGTTCTCCAACTGTAAAAATTACTAGTAGCAAAGGGCCAATAGTGATGTGGCTGATTCCTATCTTGGTCTTGGGGTCCCGCCATCCTGTGGGGACAGATCATGGTCCCCAGCTCAGGCTGTGGCTGTGGATCCAAAGGGGTGGTCTCCCCTCTAAAGCAGCTGGGACTGGAGGAGGAGGGGCCAGCTGAATTTGTCAGCAGAGCTGGCTGTGGAATAACTGCACCAGGGTCAGGGGTGTAGGGAGGAGGGGTGAAAATCTCCTCTGGGTTGCTTCCTTGGAGGATTTCCAGATTGGGAGCCAAAGGGGCTTGGCGGGCGGGTGGGTCTTCTTCAGCAATAGCCAAGACTTTAACCTGCCTGGGCAAGAATGATTTAATCCAGGAAGGGGGGGAGTCTTCTACCAGGTTGCTCCAGGCAACTATGTAGGTCACTTGGTTGGGGTACCCCATCCATGGCCTGAAGACAATTTCCTCTGCTGCACCTATGAGGTTCAGGTCAAATGTTAATCTTGGAGGACCAGCCAACATTGAAAATTGGCCATTCCAACCTGCAAAAGTGACAAGTTTAGACTTTTTAATCAGGACTGAGAAGTTGTGAGCATTGTCATCCTTGTAATGAAACCAAGAGTAAGTCTAGGGGAGAAGAAGTAGTCTATCCCATAGTGTCCATCACAGTCAGGAACACAAGTACAGACAAACTCAGGCACCATAGGAGACTGAGGGCACAGGAAAAAATTTGCCCTAACGAGACTGAAACAAAGTGACAAATAGGAAGACGGCTTGTAGTCACTGCATGAGAGTGACCCACTTCTGCGCACAAACACTGTCCGAACCTGGGCCTCTCCTTCCTCAGTTAAACAGATGTAGGGCTCTCTGTCCCCACTACTGGGGTCGGGAACATCTTCCAGCCCTCTGTGATCAAGGATTTTCTAGCATGTCTGCTCTTAACTGCTGTCGATCACAATTACTGATTCGGTGTGCCACAAGAAGCGAAAGTAAGGAAAGTGGGTGCAGACAGATAAAGAGCAAAGACTTAGCAGCAGGATTGTGGGGCTCCTGGACAATGCACCAAACTCTGTTGTCAAGCTCTTTGTTGGAGTAGAAACTAGAGGTCTCCTCTACAGTGTTTATTAACTTTTGTGAAAAGTAGATTTTTAAAGAAAAGTATGGGATTTGGAGAGATGTCTCAAAGTTAAGAGCTCTGTTGCTGTCACACAGGATCGGAACTCAATTCCTAGCACTCACACAGTGGCTATTAACTGTCTGTGACTGTAGTTCCAGGGTGTCTGGTGCCCTCTTCTGACCTCTGGAGGGCATCAATCACACACATGGTACATTGATATACGTGCAGGCAAAACACTCATACACATAAAACAAAACAAGTAAATAAAATCTAAAAAAGCATTACAGAAAAATGGCCTTGTAGATAGGATTATAGATGTCTTTGTTTTCAGGTTAAAAGAGCAGAACCTTGTGAAAGATCTGAGACCTCGGGACCTCCTGGAGAGTAGTAGTGACAGTGACGAGAAGGTCCACCTGGCCAAGCCCTCCTCACTATCCAAGCGGAAACTTGAGCTTGAGGTAGAGACGGTGGAAAAAAAAGAAGAAAGGTCGCCCTCGGAAGGATTCTCGTCTCCTGCCCATGTCTCTCTCTGTCCAGGTGAGGCCTATGAACTGTGTTGCCTGCCCCACCCTGCCTCCTTGTGAGGCCCTTGCATGTGGAGGGGTATCTTGTTAGTGTGGGATGCTTAGGCATTCATTGTATCTTGTAGGTCATGTTCCTTCAGACCTGCCTGCCACTCATCTAGACCTTGAGCAGGCCTGTTAAAACTTTTCCTGGGAGACACAAAAAAAAGAAATGTCTGTTTACCTCAGATAGGTGCCAACAGATCAAAGAAATAATTCCATCCAAGTCCAGCTGGGGTTACTTAAAGAGCATGGACAAGGAGCATAGGTGATTCAGAAGCAGTGATCCGGTTGTGAAGTCCCACCCTAGCATAGGTGACACATACATAAGCTGTATTACTGAAGTCCTGTCTTCAGTCTAGTTTTTGCCTCTTACTCTAACCCATTCCTTAAGATCATGTGCAGCCTAGTGGTGGGAGGGTGTGGTGTCTGGGACGTCAGGTGAGGGTCTAGTAACACCCTTCCCCAACTTCATTGAAGGAATGTTAACAGCTCCATTACTGGTACTGTAGACCCAGCTATCACTGTATTGTTTTGCTTATTTCATTGCCATGACGTGGGGCCAACATATTCTGTAGGTCACCACAGCAGTCTCTGCTCCATGATGGCGAGATGGTACTCAGAGGAAATAGCTACACCACAACTGGTCCCCTGATATCAGCCCCCTCATCTGTCAGGTGGGGATCCTTGTAGCATTCCCTTGTGCTTTCTGTCTTCCAGAGTAGGTGGACATGCCTTGGGAGCAGGCCCAGCCTCACTTTAGGTCCTTACTTCTGGGAGACTTACTTTCCCTAATGCTACCCCTGTAGTGTTGAGGTGGGGCTCAGGGATATTTCTGGCTCTTTTAGTCTCCAGCTGCCCTGTCTGCAGAGAAGGAGGCCATGTGTCTGTCTGCACCAGCACTTGCACTGAAGCTGCCAATTCCAGGCCCGCAGAGAGCGTTCACCCTCCAGGTGAGGACCTGCCCCAACCACTCCTTCACAAGCACACACAGTCTCTCTCCTCTAATATAAGCCCTATCTTGTCACACCTTGGGGACTACTCTAGTAGCTCTCCATCCCCTTCTGGAGGGATACTAGCTGACTATGGTGGGCTGCTAGCATCCTATCCCGAGCCTCTTCCTCTCTCTAGTTTTGCTTTTAAGTCTCAACTGCCAGGGCTGCCCTTACCATCAAATCTGGACACCAACTCCTTCAAGTCCTGATTTGCATCTCTTCTGAGAAGCCTTTTGCGTCTTTTCCATCACTCTCGACAGCTTCAGGGCACATGGGTTTGTGGTTTGTTTAGTCTCACTGTCCTGAACTGCTTCTGAGTACCACATGGAACCCTCCTTGTTTCTGCTGTCAGTGAAGAGAATTCAATTCCTCGCTTATGAACACCTCCATTCCAGTTCACCTACTTGTATGGCCGGCCATTCATGTAAACTCATCAGCTGTTTTGCCTTGGTTTCCATATAGAAACCCAGTTTAGATATATATCAGCTACAGATATTTGTATAAGGCTGAACCCAGGCATTAATTAAACTAGATCATGATGTGTGTTATGTAATTTTGTAGTATTGCATAGGGAAGTTAATATGGGGAGCATATTGGGGTTATCAAATATTGCAGTCTTTGGTAATCCTTCAAATTGTAGGCTTACTCCCAAATTCATTTTTGTATGACTGTAGTCTTTACAGTATATTCTTGGGCAAGTTATATCCCTGCGAGATAACGTAACTCTCTTTCCCTGTCCCTCCTTACCCTAGTCCCTCGTCCCCTTAGTCCCAGGTTACTCTCTTTGGTGGCCAGACAGCTAGTTGGATTCTTTGTTGTCTTTGTCCTGCCTCAGAGCTCTGCTGTACAGTCCCTGAGTGCCCCACATGTCCAGGCCCACTGTTAACTGAAAAGACATGTGTTTGTTTTCCTTCATCTAGGTGAGCTCTGACCCCTCCATGTACATCGAGGTGGAAAATGAAGCGACTGCTGTTGGGGGGATAAGACTGAGTCGCCTGAAGTGCAACCGGGAAGGGAAAGAGTGGGAGACAGTGCTCACCAGCCGTGTCCTTACTGCTGCTGGCAGCTGGTAAGGGCAGTGATGGACAGCACTGGTACAGTTACAGAATATGACCCACGAGAAGAGGATGGCTCCTATAGAGACTTCCATTGGGCCTTCTGAACATATTAATTCTCCATCTCATCCCTATAAAACCCAAAACTGTCAATGTTAGTGTCCTCCACTTCATACTCTCACAAGGCAGGCTCTGAGCCTGGGGTTTATTACCCTGTCTAGCAAGACCCTATCTGAGGTCTGCCTGCCTCTCCCTGGCCTGGCCTTGACAGGCTGTTTTCCCTGGGCCCTGGATTTTCGTCCTGAGGTTGTGGTAGTGTTGAAATATGAGCGGCGGGGCTGCGTCCCCAACACCCCGGCCGCTTACATGGCTAGCTTTACCTGAAATAATTACATGGACACTGTATTCTTTTAAGCACTGCTTGGCCCATTAGCTTCAACCTCTTAACCCATTTCTAATCATCTAAGTAGCACCATGAGGTGCGCTTACCGGGAAGATTCTAGCCTACATCCATCTTGGGTCGGAGTTTCATCCCTCTGCCTCAGAGAGCAGAGCTATCCCGTCTGCCCGCTAGACAGGAGCATGGTGTCTCTCTCTGAGGCATCTGGCTCTGAGCGGAGCTGCATGCTTTCTGACCTCACTTCCTCTTCCTCTCAGCATTTTCTTCTGTTTACTCCACCCACCTATGTTCTAACCAATCGGACCAAGCAGTTTATTTATTGCTTATCCAATGAAATCAACAGATTGATATATGACACTCCCACATCATGGTAGACTGATGGTGCTGCAAGTCCTGGCTCTGCTGGCTGAAACCTGTACTGCACTGGAGGAGGGATTGTCTTAGTTCGTTGCTGTCACCCAGTGCCTTTTACAGCAGCACAAGAGTCCCATCCTTCTTGTCTCACTCTGAGAAGATGACTAGCTCTTTCTAAGGTGAATACCAGGCTCTCTTGTTTACAAATGTCTGTTTTCATAAGTTTGAATACAAGAAAACTTTGAACCGTACCCAGTAGCAGGGAGGGAGCTCTCTTTATGATGTAACTATGTTCTGTCTGATCAGCTCTCATGATGAGGACCCAGTCAAGACTGTGTAGCAGATGCTTCTACTAGGACTTTACAACAGTAATCACTCAGAAAACCATTTCAATTAGATCATTGGTTGTCTGTCTTGAGGGCATGTGTGAATGCTGCCACCTAGCTGTAGGTCTTAAGATTCCCTTGAACAAGTGAGTTTCAAGTATTAGGTTCTGAAGGATCCCAGAGTTCTGTTCTTGGGGTTTTCCTTTAGCATGAACTCACTGAGGTCTACATCCTGGCTTCTTGTGTGTTTGGTACTGCTGTGGGCACCAATTTTATGTCTCTGGTCCCAAGGCAAGTGGCATGTCCCAGCAGGGGCCTAAGAATGTCAGCACAGACTTTTCTGTAGCAATAGCTGCAGGAACTGGGCCTTCTGTACAGTCTTAACATGCAGGTTCACAAAGATCCCTGCCAGGGCTGGAGAGATGGCTCAGAGGTTAAGAGCATTGCCTGCTCTTCCAGGGGTCCTGAGTTCAATTCCCAGCAACCACATGGTGGCTCATAACCATCTGTAATGCCCTCTTCTGGCCTGCAGGCATACACACAGACAGAATATTATATACATAATAAATAAATATTTAAAAAAAAACAACAAAGATCCCTGCCAGTGCTGCAGCCCATGTCACAGCTTCATTGCTGGGAGCTGGCTAAAGGAAGGCCCCGGTCGTGAGAGATGATCAGACGGCACCTAGTCACATCATAAAGAGAACTCCCTCCCTGCTATTGTTCAAAGGTTTCTTGTAGTCATACTTTGAAACCAGACAGTTGTAAATAAACATGTCTTGCTTGCCTTCCCTCCTTAAAATATAGTAACATCTCATTGTGGAAGAGTTGGGTGTATTCATACTGATGTCTAACCCATGTGCCCTGGCTTGTTGGGTTAGATATAATGAAGGTAGCTCCAAATTATTTGCTAGGATGTGAGCTATAGTAACCCCTGAATCAGTGACCTAACCTTAGAAGCCATACTTGGGTGACAGAGGCCTCCTTGAGGACCACATCTCCATCAGGGCTGCTGCTGTGAAGCACTTTTGCTCATAGAGTGATGCACTTCTCATGTCCTTGTCCTGACAGCCCAGACTGTAGCAGCTGGTACTAGTATGCCCACCTTCCTCCAGCCTGTTCCCAGGTCCTTGTCTGGACTCCCCTGGCTAGTTGTAGCCAGGAGACTGTTTCCTGGGTACTCTGGTCTTATCTGAAGAATTAGACACATATTTGGGGTGACCATCAGGTACAGTAGCTGTGTGAAGCACCTCACCCCTTGGTCAGTATCAATATTAGTAGCTTTTTAGCTGAAGAGGGGAAAACAGAAGTCCCTTTGTAAGAGCCCAAGCAGGCTGCCTGCCCAGTTGTCCTGCCCTGTCCTTAATAGCACTTTCCTTGTCATTCCAATAGAAGCACCTGCTCAGTGCAAATATATTAGGTTCGCTGGGCCTTGGTAGAAGGAAGACTCTGCATCATTCACCTGGCCCCTGTGATGCCTTCCTCTCTTCTCTTACAGTGATGTGGTATGTGTTGCCTGTGAAAAGAGGATGCTGTCGGTGTTCTCTACCTATGGTCGCCGTCTTCTCCCTCCCATCCTTCTTCCATCTCCAATCTCTACTTTGCACTGCACGGGCCCCTACGTCATGGCACTCACTGCTGCAGCCACACTGTCTGTCTGGTAAGAGGCAGGCACAGTCTGGGGCCTCCAAGCTATGCAGGAGTCTAGTGGGGAAGCAACAGAGAAAGTGGCCAGTGAGCTCAAGAGCAGTTAGCAGTGTTCTCTGGTAATGAAGGGTCTTTTTAGCAGAGGTGGCTACGCTCCTATTTCTCTCAGGATGGGCGTGGGTCTTGGGAGTGGTCCAATAGCTCTATGAAGCTTCTCTTAGATTTGGGCAGAATGGGCTGGGAATCTATGCGGGGATAAGCAGCAAAGATATTCTGATACCTTTGACTTGGGTGTAAACTGTTCCCTGTCTCTTTAGGGATGTTCACAGGCACGTGGTTGTGGTGAAAGAAGAGTCTCTACACTCCATCTTGTCAGGTAATCCCTATGATGGGCACCCCTCTTTCCCTGTGGGCAGAGTCCCAGGTCTGATGCAGATGTGGACTGTGGCCTTTTAGTCTATGTAGAGAGCCAGACTTAGGGCCCAACCTGAGACTTTAGTGAGACAGGGCTAAACTTATGTAGTAGGAAGACATGCTTTTGGGGCAGAAGATTAAATGGGTCCCTAAAATGGGTGACACAGAATGGCTTGGCTAAAGCATCAAGGAGCAGTATATAGATTATATATGAGCAGTCCAGAGACTTAGTGTTGGGATTGTGGGAGCCAGGGTTCAGATTTCTCCATTAGTGAATATGCATTCATGCTTACTGATTAGAACTTAATCCTGTGGTATCCTCCAGGAAGTGATATGACGGTGTCACAGATCTTGCTAACACAGCATGGAATCCCAGTGATGAACTTGTCTGATGGGAAAGCATACTGCTTTAATCCATCACTCTCCACATGGTAAGAAGCTGCCCCTCTGTCCTATTCCCTGGGAGGGTATCTACACTGAATACCAGGGCATAGGCCCTGGGTTCTAGTAGTTAGTCCTGGCTGGCTTTACTTCTTTTGAACTTTCACCCACACCCATATATGCACTACTGTTCCTGTAGGATATTGTGAATCTGGGCTTCCCTCCCTTCAGAGTCTAGGTAAGGGCACACTGGCCTTCTATATTATTTCCTGGAGGCAGTTTTATCAGAATAGATACTGAAAAATGTTTGTGGCTCTTGTTAGACTGGTCTCCTTTATCATCAACAACCTGGGGATATAACTCCATGGTTGCCTTATTAATAGTTAGCTTTGTGGGCTTAACTAGATCAAATGATCTTTGAGACTTACTGAGAAGGTCAGGCTACTGTGATTTCTATATTTCCTTTGACTAGTTTGGAATTTGGAGCCACTTTCTGTATTTGTAAAATCTCTGTATACATTAGAGATTTTTAAAAAATGTGTATATGTCTATGTGTGTGCATATGTGTTATGTGTATTTGCATGTGTAGGGTGGATATGTATATAGGTGTATGCACATATGTCTATGTGAAGGCCAGAAAGTTGATGTCTGATGTCTTCTCCACCTTCTTTACTGAGGCAGGGACTCTCATTGAACCAGAGTGCTGCCTTCTAGATCCTTTTTCTGTTTATTTGTCTGTGTATCTATCTCAATATTTTGTTTGTTTACTTATTGAGACAGGGTTTCTCTGTGTAGCTTTGACTATCTTGGAACTTGCTCTGCAGACCAGGCTGATCTTGAACTCAGAGATCTTCCTGCCTCTGCTTCCCGAGTTCTGGGATTGAAGGTGTACACCACCATCACCAGGCCTAGTTCCTTTTCTGTCAGGAGTAGCCACACTGAGATTTTAGTTTTCAGTTAAAAAAAACAAAACAAAACAAAACAAATCTCTGCTACGTCCTTTCTCAATTTGCAAATACTTACGTATTATGTGTGATTATTGTCGTGATGCAAAAAAGTTGATCATTTAAGAATAGGCAAGCCAGTATGGTGGTATATGCATGTAGCAGTGGTATTTGCTTAGGAAGTTGAGACAGGAGGATCCCAAGTTTGACCTTTCAAAAATTCAGAAGAAGGAAAAGACATATCAGCTGTTTGTTTTGGCCCTGAGAAAGTGGGAGAACCACCTTATCAGAAGAGTCAGAGGGACAGAGAAGCTGGAGGCCTGGCAATGCCCAGCAGATGGAGCAGGGCCAGACCATACAGGGCCATGGGCAGCTACAGCATTATGTGAGCCAGGCATTCAGAATACATTTCATACAGGAGTCCATTAGACATCAAGAACCAAGACTGTGTAGTTAAAATGTTAATTGAGACTCCTCTCATCATCCTTGCCTTAAAATAAGTATTTATTAGACTCATGACTAGAAACCGTGCCAGTAATGGGCACCTGTCTTGGAGGACTGTGACTCTCAGTCTCTTCTGGTGAACTGCCAGTGTGGTGGGCAGGTCTTGCTCCACTCCCCTGTTCTTTTTGTCTTCTTGTTTTCTTGACATTTGCTCCTTTCTTTGCTTTCTCAGGAACCTTGTTTCTGACAAGCAAGATTCACTGGCCCAGTGTGCAGACTTCAGGAACAGCCTGCCATCCCAGGATGCCATGCTGTGTTCAGGACCATTAGCCATAATTCAGGGCCGTACCTCCAAGTATGTGAGCTGAGAATCTTGGCCACTTCAACAGTGCTGTACTGGGAGGGAACTGGGTCTGGTCACTGATTTTGTCCTGTGTCCTAATTGCTGTTCATTCAGTGCAGAATGGGTTTTTATTTTTACCTATGTCAGGTATGTGTCAGGAATGGCCCCATCAATTTAAAGGCTCAGGTGACAGTCTATAAGGGTCCTAAGGGGCATAGATACCCATCTGGTACAGGGTTTGGGAATGGGTAGACTTGTAATTTTGGGGACCCAAACAGCAGATACTGGGCAGGTTGCCTCTGGAATTTCATGCTGCCTAACTTGTGATGAGGGGTAGGGAGGTTGGTAGGAATAGGCACCTGTTAATAGATTGGCTAGCTGATGAATGGGAGGCCTTGGATAGTTTATTTGCCCTCTCTCCACCCTTCCATCTTCTCTCTGGTATACCAGGACACATGGGAACAGCCTCCTGATACCCATGTAGTACACCCTGTCTTATTGTGCCTGCCTTGCTGGTCTCTGCAGCTCTGGAAGGCAAGCTGCCCGGCTCTTCTCTGTGCCTCATGTGGTACAGCAAGAGACTACATTGGCCTACCTAGAGAACCAGGTTGCTGCGGCACTTACTCTGCAGTCAAGCCATGAGTACCGCCACTGGCTCCTCCTCTATGCTCGGTACCTTGTGAATGAAGGTAAGGTCATTCCAAAGAAGGTTGTCTGTTAACAGTTTTTTCTCCCTTCTCTGAGCCCCTTATGCTAGAAGATCCTACATGCTCCCTAGTGTCTTTCCTGGGCTCTCCAGGCCCCACCCCACCATGGTTCTCAGAGTGCCTGCACCTTCAGCAGCATCCCCAAAGAGAGCAACGTGTGTTGGAAAACGATAGTGCAGTGACCTCCAGCCACCTCTCATCCCTTGGTGGGCAATTCCTATCCTGTCTTACCAGCTTTCCTCTCCCTCGCTTCCAGTGTGTGGCACAGACTGACTCTTCCAAAGCTCTCCTGTGACTCACTCACACAGTCCAGCTCTGCTTCCAGAGTTCTTCCACAGCTTTGCCGTCCTTTCCTTTGTCTGTTGTAGGAATCTAGCAGAGTCACTGTATCAAGGGAAAACATTGGAACAGAATAGTTGCTTTTCATTGTATCTAAGGTAAACATCAGAATGAATAGTTCTTTTCTAGAAGTGCTTTGACCTTGAAGAAATCTTGGTGGAAATAAATGATTGTTTTCTGTGATTTATAGAGTTGTTTTTTCTGAAGCAGTGTTACAGCCGTTGCCTGACTAGTCACAAGATGCTTCTGGAACAGCTGGAGCTCTTGAATTATTGGGCACTGCAAACGGTACACTTTTAAGTACTAAAGTGGCAGGGTGTGATGCTTTTCTTGAGAAAATTATATAGATTAGACAGGGACTTTGGTATGAGGAACTTGTTTACCCACACAAACAACAGTGTAACCATCAGTAAATATGTCTTTGAATGACTGTTCAAGGTTCAGTCCATTAAAGGGTGAACCTTCCTGTTGCCACACAGGCCTAAAATCCGTCTTGGAGTGACCTTTTTCTTTGATCATGTCACACAGCACAGAGTACTCAGTATTTGTCCTTCATCACCTTGTCCATCTTGTTACAATTTAAAGGAAAGAAATCTAATTATCCAAAATACAGAAAAATGTACCAGTTATCTGCAAATGTAACTCGTAGAGTTAGTATCTCATGCTTATCTGATTCAGTTTGAAGGTGTATGTTTGTTAGTAAATCTTATAGTCACAGTAGACATTATTGTTGAGCCTGCCTTCCTTTCTGACTCTTTCTGTGCTTAGTATGTGGTCACTGGCCTTCCTAAACATGTTGACATAACCCATGTTGACCTGGGTTATGTCAGCCACGTGTTAGGTCGTGTACCCTGCTACTGAGAAATGGTTTGCTCCTTTCAGGGTGTTGAGAGCAGAACTCACTCTTATATATCATGGAGGCTCTGCTTCCTCTGGGATCTTCACTTCTTGGAGAGAACACGAGGACCCAATCTTTCCTCTTGTTTTCTTGGCTGTGAGAGGAGGAACTGTCTGTAAAGCGTGTGAGACACTGTTTACTTCCCAGATTTCTCAGAGTCTAGCTTCATCCTTTCCATTCTCTCCAGTCCCTATAGCTTCAGCTGTCAAAGCTCTGCCTCTTTCTGGTAGCACCACCTCACTGTGGTGCCTATGACCCTATGACTCTTGATGTCGCCATGTTCAGTTGTCATTCTGAAGTTGGCTTCCTAATCCACCCCCTCCCTTTTGAAGTTGCTTCCTAATTGTGATCTCTTCACACCATTGCCAAGAGGCTCATGTTAACTCACTCCCCTTCACCGGTTCCCATGTTCCCCACAACTTTTCATCACTGAGCTACCTGTGTCTTACTTTTTTGGGCCCAGCAGACAGCGAGGGTGCTGCCTGTCTTGTCCAGGGGCTGATGGATGAGTAAGAAACCATTATTCATGGGTCTCTAGGCCCCAAGCAGCAAGAGACAGACATGTTCTGCTCGTAGTAGGGAATAAAATATGTTTTCATTCATTCTGGTGTGTGTAACAACTTAGCATATTCTTGATTTTCATTTCCTTTAATAATGTCTTCCTGTTTTTGCTGTTTTGTTTTTCTGTGTTTAGGGTTTGAATACCGACTCCGAGAAATTTGCAAGGATTTGCTGGGTCCAGTTCACTGCTCCACTGGAAGCCAGTGGGAGTCAACAGTAGTGGTAGGTGCTTCTTTCATTCTTGCCACAAGAAGTATACTGCATTTCACGAAGGTAAAATTTTGAAAATAAGACAGAATGCTTTGAGAGTTCTTTCCGTGAGGCATCCAGCTGCTTACTTTAGCCACAGTATCAGTAGGATACTGGCATACTGACACTGCACACCTGGACAGGAGTTCAGTAGGCGCTAATCACTCACTCCTGTGCTGAGGGACGTGATCTACCAGCACTTGGTGTGATAATAATGAAGGATCATATCAGGCCTGGTGGCACATGCCCTTGATCCCAGTACTTGAGAGAGAGATCTCTGTGAGTTCAAGGCCAGCCTGATCTATATAGAGTTCAGGCCAGAACAGCTATGACTACATAGTGAGACCTACTTTTCAAAAAAAAAAAATCATGTCCTGTCTTCGTGAGGACCAATGTGTCTAGTAAGGGAGCACACATAAGAGGGAGGTTAACAAGCTACAATGAGACTGAATTGCCCCAGAGGAGTGGCAAGAATGTAGAGAAGGACATTGTAGATGAAACCCAGGAGAAGTAGCCTGCAGACCTGGACCAAACATTCTGGTGGAGGTAATGAGGAAAGCAATAAAGGCTTGCTGCCCACATGAGGTACATTGGCAGACACACAGGAAGCTGGAAGGTGGTGTGGAATGATGGGGAGACCCATGTAGAAAATAGCCCTTTAGGCTCTCCGAAAGACCCAGGAGTCAATAGGAAGTTGTATTAGTGTGATGGCCATGGAAGGGGCAAGGAGACAAATTCTGTATGTATTTAGTAGTAGAACCAACAAGGCTTGGTAGGTAGATGAGTTGTGTGGAAGGAAAGGGGATAATGAAATTTTCACCTTCATGGTTTTTGGCCTGATAAAGGTAGATGGGAATGCCATTGAGTGAGTAGGGAAAGGAACCAATGGTCAAAGATAGGAGAAGCTAAGGATCCAAGAATTAGCTCACAGCTAGCACCTGCTCTGACCAGATACATTCTGGCATGATATAGCCTCAGTGTACAAGGCTGACCTAGTTCCCTTCTTGTAGAGAGGGACAGACTTACATGTACAATATCTTGGGTGTTAGAAACAAAGAAAGATAAGTGGATAAATGGATATGGAGCTATTTTGTACTGAGTGATCTAAAAGGCCTAACTTATAGAGTAGAGGAAACCAGAAAGTCATGCACATGTTTGACAGAAAGATGTCCAGGCAGAGGGAAGAGCAGGTACAAAGGTCCTAAGGTCATACGGAGTACTTAGAGTATTAAGGAACAGTTATGCAGAGTGCCAATCAGAAGGCCAAAAGGAAATGAGATGGCAAAGCTTACAATGTCAGTCATCACAGGCTTTGAAGGTGTTGCTGTGTACAGTGACTGATCCTGTATTCTGTTTGTTACTTTCATTGCACTACTTTCAGTTGGGTAATGAAATTCTGGGTTCAGAATCTTTCTCCTTAATGGCCCTGTTGATGTTTTTCCTTAGACTTTAGCATTGAGTGCTGTTGCTAGAAGATCTGGTATAATCTGTTTTATGTGGTTTTGCTTTTGGGATCCTGCATTGAGGGTTTTTTATTTATTTTTTTGTACAAAAGTATATATGGTTGTATAAAGATTCATTATTGATTGGGTTTTTAATCACCACAGTAGAAAAGTAACTAACACAGTGGCTATTATGATGGGATTGCTTCTCTGTATGTTATTGATATGATATCTATGTGTTATATGTGTTAATTAATTTGTTGAAAGAATTTATCAGGCCTAAGATGTTTTGGGTGGAGTCTTTGGAAATTTCTTTTTGCTGCCAACCAGCTCCCAAATAAAGACATGGAGACTTACTCTTAATTATGAATACTTTACTTTATCCTAGGCTTGTCCCACTAGCTCTTTTAACTTAATTTAACCTGTTTGTATTTATTTACATTTTGCATTGGTGCTTTTACCTTTCTTTCATTCCTACTTTGCTGATTTCTTCATGTCTGTC
>CADCXT010004031.1:0-10775 GCA_902806775.1 Microtus agrestis
AATTTGGTCTATTTTAAAATCATATTATTTTTATCAGTAAAGTTGTACAGTTTTTAACAATTCTCTTTTTTTGATACTAGAGATTGAATGAAGGGCCTTCCCACATGCTGGGAAAGTGATCTACCATGGAGCTCCAAACAAAGCCAGGTGAGTAGTTTTTAATGAAGATTGTCAATACAAAGACCCCTTTCCTCCCTCCCTCTTTCTTTCCCTCTCTTTTTCCTTTCCTCTCTCTTCTTTCCTTTTCTCTTTTTTCCTTCCTTCCTTCTTTCCTTCACATATAGTCCTGGTTGTCCTGGAACTCACTCTGCAGACCAAGCTGGACTCTAATTCAAAGATCCACCTCCTCTATTCTGTCTCCTGAGTGCTGAGTACTAGGAATAAAGGTGTATACCATCACAGCCTGGCTCCCTTTACTTTTCTTATATAAAGTCTTTGTAAAATACATATCACTCAACAGTATTTTTTTGTGAATTACTTAATTGCTCTAAAATCAGAACCTAATTTTTAAGAATATTTTGTTTGACTTTCATACATGAGTACAGTGTATTTCATTCTATCCACCCCTCCTTTCCCCATGTCTCCTCCCATTCCCCCTCTCCTCTCCAATTCATGTCCTCTTCCTCCTGCTGCCTCCAATCAGTGTTGACTTTCTGTGCTTGGGTAGAGAACTAAGCACTTAGGCATGATCAACCTACCACAGGGCTTGTACCTGAAAAAAACAGAGTCTCTCCTTCCTTCAGCATTTGTGGATTGCCTGTAGCTCTTCAACAAGAGGTGGGGCCTTGTAAATTCTTCCCCCTAAACATGCTGAAATGTTGACTTGCTGCAGCCAGCACAGCCTGGATAGCTGAGACTGGCCAGAGGGGGTGGGGGTGGGGGGGTGCTTATTTTGCCCAGCATCCGTTTAAACCTCTACTCCTGTGGAGACCCACCGGCCAGAAAGAACACAAACATCCTTGTCAATTACAGAAGTTCAGCTGTCAGTCAGGGGGAGTGAGGGCAGCTGGATCACAACATTGACTCATGTCCTTTAGGCCTCAGAATCGTCTGCTCACTCTCCCATGATGTACTCTTAGATTATAATGGTAACTCTGTATTCACTTATTCTGTGTACTTTGACAAACTATGGCTCTTGTAATAGCTTCTGTTTGTTGCAAAATGAAGATTCTCTAACGAGTTCCGACAGCTACACTTATCTACAGGTATAAAGGGAAGTATTTGGAAGGCAGTTGTATACTCTACCAACTTAACAAAATGGTGGTGGTAGTGTCTCATATAGGACCTCTGACCTCTCCAGCTGCAGGTTCTTAGTTAGGTTTATAGTACTGGGCATGAGTTCTCTCCTATTGAGGGGCTCTGCTCTAGTTTTATGCCAACTTCATACAGATTAGAGTCAATTGAGAGAATGGAGCCTTGAGAAAATGTCACCATAAGACTGGTCTGTGAGCAAGCATTTTCTTAATAATTAATGTGGGAAGGCCCAGCCCATTGTGGATAGGGCTACCTCTGGGATGATGGTCTTAGGTTTTATGAGAAAATGGGCTGAGTAAGCTATGAAGAGCAAGCCAGTAAGCAGCACTTCTCCATGGCCTCTGCATCAGCTCCTGCCTCCAGGTTTTGTCCTATTTGAGCTCCTGTCCTTATTTAATTCAGTGATGTACTATGATTAGGAAATGTAAGCCAAATAAACCTGTTTCTTCCCAATATGCTTTTATTCATGGTGTTTCCTCATACCAACAGTAATACTAACCGAGATAGTGAACTATAGCTCAGATCAATCTCTGACTAAACTCCAATATTATGCTCAGTAAGACCAGAAACATGGTCAAAGGTATGAATAATACAGTATTATCGGGGTGTAAATTGTAACACTGACAAGCAACAATGCATATTGTTTGTGGATACTTACATATGTAGTAAAGATACAATATACAAGGTAGTGATGATCACCAAATTAAGGAAGTGTCAGTCTCTAGCATGGAAAGGGAAAGGATGGGTTTTGTGTATACCAGGATGCACAGATGAGCCCAGTCTGTGTTTTATGCTGCAAGCTTGTGGTGGATATGTAGGTATTATTATTATTATTCTCCTTGAATTTTGATAGACTTAAAACACTGTGGTTTATGAATGACTATCATAATGGGAATGCACATGTAATCTTAGCACTAAGAAATTTCAGGTAGGCCTCCATTATTGTGATGGTTTGAATAGGTATGACTCCCCTAGACTCATGGGTTTTAATTCTTGGTTCATAGGAAGTGACACTGTTGGATTCTAGCATCCAAACACCGAGGAAGAGTTGCCCCCAGAGACCACCTCTCACACCATAGCTGCTGCAAAAGCATGAGAAATTTATTAATTCTGTCATGACAGGGTCCTTCAGCATTCGGGAAGCTGAGAGACCTCAAATAGCTGGCACAGCCTACTTTTAAAGGAGAAGGCCACAGAAGCAAGGGGGGTTGTTCTTTGACTCTTATGATTGGCTTATTCGAAAGGGCTATTACCAATAATTGGCTGGAGAGCTGTTGATAGATCAGATGAGGTAAGAAGTCATTTTGACCCCATTTCCCCGGAGACTGAATCAAAACATATGTATATGGGTAATTGTTCTGGAACTGAGTGTGTGCGTGTGTAGCTGTTAGGTCCTTGGTTCCCAGTGAAAGAGGGGAAGCACTGTGGCATGGAGGCTGAGAGGATTCAGAACTGTCAAAAATGGCTTCAGAATTGTCTTAAAGTCTTACAACACTATTAAAAGGTATGGCCTCGTTGGAATAGGTGAGGCCTTGGTGGAGGAAGTTCATCACTGTTGGGGTGGGTTTTGAGGTCTCATATATGCTCAAGCCATGCCCAGTATACAGTTGCTCCTTCTCCTGCCTTTGGATCAAGATGTAGAACTCTCAGCTCCTTCTCCAGCACCATGTCTGCCTGCATATTGCCATGTCCCACCATGATAATGGACTAAGCTTCTGAAACTGTAAGCCAGACCCAATTAAATGTTTTCCTTTATAAGAGTTGCTGTGGGGGGCTGGAGAGATGGCTCAGCGGTTAAGAGCATTGCCTGCTCTTCCAAAGGTCCTGAGTTCAATTCCCAGCAACCACATGGTGGCTCACAACCATCTGGAATGAGGTCTGGTGCCCTCTTCTGGCCTGCAGACATACACACAGACAGAATATTGTATACATAATAAATAAATAAATATATAAAAAAAAGAGTTGCTGTGATCACGATGCATCATCAAAGCAATAAAAATTCAAAATAAGACAATTATACAGGAAAATCTGTCTCAAGAAACCAAAAGATCAATAGTAACAGCAAAGTAGAACAGCTGGGACATAATTCACTGATGTTGTTGCTTAAGAAGAAGATAACCACAATTTCCAAAACTGTGGCACTCAGTGAGTTTGTTACCTGCTGGGTTTCTACTGATCTGTATAAGCTATGCTGCCTGTATCTTTACTGCAGAGAAGTATTCCATATGTTAAGTATTCCATGTTTTCCTTTAGGCCCTGGGGAAACAGTTCAGGAGTGCCAAGTGGGTGTGGCTACTGTAACTCCAGCCTTCATGGGCAAAGACGGGAGATCCCTGGAGCAAACTGGCTTTGGACTTGAATAAGAAAGCCTGTCTCAAAGAATAACGTAGAAGAATACTCAGGGAAGAACTCTGGAAAATATAATTCCTGGGGTTCCTTATACAGATATACACTTGAGCATGGTCACTCACATATAATGTGCACCCCACACCTGCAAGCACTCTTATACATGCATTCACACTATATCCATGTACATGAAAAGAAAAAGAAAAAATAAATTAAATTTTTTAAGTTCATTAGGCCAAAAATACTATTTTTTCCTAGAAAAACAAAGAACTGTATTACATCAAAGAAAATTACTAATATTTATTTAGGTTAAAACTATGTGAAGACAAAAATGTTTTTTAATGTCCAATAACTCTTGTTTATATAAATATATATATAGATAGATAATTTTATTTTTAAAAATCATCTTTTTCATTTTACATACCAATCCCAGTTTACACTCCCTCCTTTCCTCCTATTCTCTCCACCTTTCTACCCTACCTCACGCCTATCCACGCCTCATAGAGGGTAAGCACATTGCTTTGAGGAAGGACCAAGGCCCTTCCTACTATATCTAGGCTGAGCAAGGAATCCCTCCAAAGAGAATGGGTTCAAAAAGACAGTTCAAGCAGTAGGGATAAATCCTGGCAGGGTTTAGCTGTAGTTTTAGAGCCTGTTTTGCAACTAGCTCTTGTAGACTAGGCTGGCCTTGAACTCACAGAGATCTGCCTGCCTTTGGCGAGGGCTGGGATTAAAGGTGTGCACCACCACTACCTGGCTTCTTAATAATTTTAATGAAGTTCATGATTCTGCAACAGGACGGAAGATCACTTTTGCCTTAGGCAAAGACTCTCTCATTTACCTAGACTTACACGTCTTGGGAACAGACGTTCTAATTATGTGAGTTCCTCTATTAGGCATCTGGGGAGAAGAAGCTTCAAACCCATCTCTGAGTACTGACCTCTGTGAATAAAAGAATTTAAGGGAGAGAAATGCCTTTGGGAGAGTTCATAATGTTTTATGACTAATCATGCTCCCAAATACTAGATATTCTCCTAGTTAAAGGAGAGGAGGATCACCTGAGTTGGAAATGTTTTCTTCAGTGGCTCTAGAGCACCTCCTAACAATTTTATACTGTGTCAAAATCTAAACTCTTAACAAATGCATTAAATCCAAACATTCACAGCACACGCCAAACTTTTCTCAACATCTTATAAGCAAATATAGAAATTACCTGGTCAATATCATAATTCTAGAATGGGAATTAATAATTAACACACAATTTGACATAACACAGTTTTCTTAAATCCATACTAATCAGAAGACAAAAAAGGTTTTTTTTTTTTTCCTGATGGGTGAGAATCCAATGACATTGCTGCTATTAAATACCAGTTCCAGTCTCTGAGCAGCAGTCAAAACTGTAGGCTGCCCCTCTCTTAAGTGAAGAGGAGCTTCAATCACTTCTTATTTTTAGTCTTTCTTTCTCTGAGGGAAAAGTTTTAGGTCTTGGTTCTCAGGTCCAATATTTTAATCAAAGTGAGTTCTGTGTCCCAAAGACTAAAACAGTCAAGTGTTCGGTCTGTATTTCTAGTATGGCTTCAAAGTAAATAGTATTCAGACTGCAAGCAAGCTGTAGTCATGGCGGCAGGGCCTTAGTGACTGTGTGGGTCCCGAGTGTCTGCAAGCAGCCCAGAGTCTCTTGGATCAGGCACTCTGCTCAGTGCAGTGAGGGAAGGGAGGACCATGGACTCACTCCAACTCCTCTGTGGGGCATTTGCAGCTACAATGTCATCGGGACCGCCACTCCTTTACTGTATATGCAGTCATCCAGCTTTATTTTCTGTGAAAAAAGCACAAATACATCCTCAACCCCAAATTAATACAGGGTTGGGCCTTTTCTTAATCCAGTGCAAGGGCTTTTTCACCTTGCCTTAACAAAGGCTGCCTTGGTGTCACCATGCCAGAATCTGTCTGCAGTTTTATCCTTTCAAGTTATTTTTTTTTTTTTCCGAGACAGGGTTTCTCTGTGGTTTTGGAGCCTGTCCTGGAACAAGCTCTGTAGACCAGGCTGGTCTCGAACTCACGGAGATCTGCCTGCCTCTGCCTCCCGAGTGCTGGGATTAAAGGCGTGCGCCACCATCGCCCGGCTCAAGTTATTTTTTAAGGAGCCATGGACACACTTCACAACTATTTTTTTAATCATTAACAATAATATGTGTGGGGCTGGAGAGATGGCTCAGCGGTTAAGAGCACTGCCTGCTCTTCCAAAGGTCCTGAATTCAATTCCCAGCAACCACATGGTGGCTCATAACCATCTGTAGTGAAGTCTGGTGCCCTCTTCTGGTCTTCAGGCATACACACAGACAGAATATTGTATACATAATAAATAAATTAATATAAAAAAACAATAATATGTGTAACTTATTTCATTGGAAGAGCCATGTGTAAAACTTAGCATACCATCCTTTAAGGATCTTTTGCTACAACATAAGGAAAGATAAATGAATACAGTGTGGATTGCAGCAACAATTAGCTGGGGGAAAGATTGTTATTCTGGCCTTTAAATAGAGCAAATGCAATCACCCAAGAATCACTATTTTAAAATTATCAATTAATCTGTTGCTCAGTATAAGTATAGTGGCTCAAGGTCTCCCATAAAAATATTATAATTAGGGGGCTGGAGAGATGGCTTGGTGGTTAAGAGCATTGCCTGCTCTTCCAAAGGTCATGAGTTCAATTCCCAGCAACCACATGGTGGCTCACAACCATCTGTAACGAGGTTTGCTGCTGTCCACTTCTGGTCTGCAAACACACACAGATTGAATATTGTATACATAATAAATAAATATTTAAAAAATATTATAATTAACCTTTTAGCCATTGCATGTCTAATTAAAAGTTTGTAAACTATTCTATTAACATAAGTTGTAAGTCTGTCTAGCTGAAAGGAAAATGGAAAGCATATTTAACAAATGATGCTGGCATAACTGGATATCAACATGTTGAAGAATGAAAAATAGATCTATATTCATCGCTAAGCACAAAACTGAAGTCCAAATGGATCAAAGACCTCAACATAAAACCGACCACACTGATCCTCATAGAAGAGAAGGTTGGAAGTACACTAGAATTCATTGGCACATCTCAAATACAACCCTAGTGGCACAGACACTGAGATAAACAATTAATAAATAAGATCTCCCGAAGCTAAGAAGCTTCTGTAAAGCAAAGGACACAGTCAACAAGACAAAACATCAGCCTTCAGAGTGGGAAAAGATCTTTACTAATCCACCTTGGACAGAAGAATGATCTCAAAACAAAATAAGACAAAACAAAACCTCAAGAAACTGGTAATCAAAAGAACAAATAGCCTAATAAAAGAATATAGGGTACAGACCTAAACACAAAACTCTCAACAGGTGAATCTAAAATGACTGAAAGACACTTAAGAAATGTTCAACATTTTTAGCCATTAGAGAAATGCAAATCAAAACAACTCTGAGATTTCATCTTATACTTGTAAGAATGGCCAAGATTAAAAACACTGCTGATAATTTATGCTGAAGAAAATAAAGGGTAAAGGGAACTCTCCACTGCTGGTGGGAGTGCAAACTGGCACAGATACCAGTGTGGCTATTTCTCAGGAAGTTAGCCAACAAGCTACCTTAAGGTTCAGCAATACTATTTCTGGGTATATGCACAAAAGATGCTTAATCATACCACAAGGACATGTGCTCAACTATGTTCATATGGGCAGAATCCAGAAACAACCTAAATTCTCCTCTCTTACACAAATGATAAATGCGCTGAGAAAGAGATCAGAGAAATGTCACCTGTCACAAATATCTACAAATAAAATAAGACATGTTAGAGTAATTCTAACTAAACAAGTAGAAAAACCTGTATGACAAGAACGTTAAATCTCTGAAGAAAGAAACTGAAGAAGACACCAGAAAATGGAAAGATCTCCCATGCTCTTGGGAAGGTCCGTTTTACATATCAAAAGCAATCCACGGATTTACTGCAAAATCACAGCAAAATTCTTCACAGGCCTCGAAAGAACAATCCTTAAAAACAAAAACTCAGATAGCCAAAACAATCCTACACAATGCTGTACAATAAAGGAACTTCTGAAAGCATCAAAATCCCTGACTTCAAACTCCACTCCAAAGCTACAGTACTGAAAACAGCCTGATGTTGGCATAAAAACAGATATGAAGAAGACCAAAGAACCTGGACATCAATCCACAGGCCTATGAACACCAGAGTTTTGACAAAGAAGCAAGAAATGTGAAATGGAATAAAGAAACCTGCTATTTATTTTTACAGACACTTAACTCCCCTGAAGGTGCAGTTTTCTGAAGTTACCTTTCTGCAGCTTGAGCGGAACCCAAGCCTCGCAGCAGGGGTCAGGACATGCTCCCTCCCAACAGCGCTTTGCTGGCCCTTCGGGGAACTAGGGACCAGGCAGTGGCCTTCTCTCATTCCCTCTTGTGCCTGGACACAGGCCGTGCTTTCTAAGTTTAAAAGCGCCCCCCAGAGGTCAGTGTTAGGGTCGGCGGACACATTTACAAGCTCTCTCTCTAGCGGCTCTAAGACCGTAGCATGCGACCACAAGTCCTTCGGCAGGTGTAGCTGAACCAAATTTTACTACCCTTATTTTTTATTTTAACTTGTAATCATAAAATTTGGAGAATTCCTGAATCCTCTCCTCTGTTCTTTCGATCAACTTTGGGCGCTGACTGTAGTGGGTAAAATAGTCCTTTAAATTTCTTTGTCTCCTCTTTCTTCAGGCTCCTCTGCGCAGCAAGGGTCAGACTCAGCTGGCTACCGCGCATGTGTGCGGACTGCGATAATTTCAGTGGTAACCCAGGCGATTTTTGTGCCAAACGTTGCTTTCCCTTCACTTTTCCTACCTGTTCAGCAGCGAAAGAAGCCGAGGGGTGAACAAAGCACCACCTCTTGTCGGAGGAGGTGGGGCCTCAACTTGGCTTCCCCGAGACGGGGAGCTGCCCAAAGCCTGCAGCAGCGCAGGCGTGGGCACGTGCTGTTTTACAAACTCTAAATATCTCTGCCTTTGTTTCTGTTCCAATTTAGCACCTTTAGCTATCAACGCACATAACCGAATACTATTTCCTTGTCCCATATTTATAACTATATACAGCTTTACTCCTGATTTTTATTTTCCCGTTTATCTCTTTGCTTTTTAAAATTCTACTTATTTCTGAGTGCTCATTACTCATCTATCCACCTGCGGTGCATTTTTTTCGTGGGTTCCTCACGTTCTCCTAACATCTGTCTGGTCTGGTCACTTCTGTGCATTTTGGGGTCACTGGTAAGCCTCTCATTGGGCTGGACCATTATGTCGGGGTCCAGCCCCAACATAAAACTTTTCTCATCTGCGTAGAGGTGTGGGAATATTAAAAGCACAATTCACAGGACAGTATCTGGAGGAGTTTCAGTGATCATTCAAATCCTGAAATCACCCGCGTTTATTTTTCAAACAGCTTTTATATCAACGTAAACGGAGAGGGAAGTTAACAAAAGCTTCATTAGCAATCCGCTTCCTAGGTGTTCGGGGGTGACTTAAGCCACCCCTGCTCAGTCTATTTTGTCACATAGACTGAAAACATCTCTTCCCCAGGTGACCTCATAATTTGCAACAGAAGGAGCAGAACGACATTAGCATATCCTGGCACCTGCTGGGATGGCGCCGGGTTTGCTTTGCTTCAAAAGAGCCAGGTGATCCCTTTCTGAGTGGAAGGTGCAAATTGCGCTTTGTAAATCGCTCAGATTTTCTGCCCGCCAGACAATGCGGAATATGGGCCGCATATTTCGGCCCCTACAACTAGTGTGAGATTTCTCCACTTTATGTAGGCACTTAGTGCTGTGAACTTTCCCCTTAGCACTGCTGTCATAGTGTCCCATAGGTTTAAGTTGTGCCTTCATTTTCATTGAATTCTAGGAAGTCTTTAATTTCTTTTTTATTTCTTCCTTGACTCAGGGATGATTCAATTGAGCACTGTTCAATTTTCATGAGTTTGTAGACTTTCTGCAATTAGTATTGTTGTTGAATTCTAATTTTAAATCATGGTGATCCGGTCAATACAGGGGATTATTCCTTTTTTTTTTTTTTTTGTATCTGTTGAGGTTTGCTTTGTTATTGAGTATGTGGTCACTTTTAGAGAAGGTTCCATGACATGCTGAGGAGAAGGTATATTTTGTGTTTGGGTGGAGCATTCTATAGATATGTCTTAAGTCCATTTGAGTCATGACATCTCTTTGTTCTTTTATTTCTCTGTTAAGTTTCTATCTGGCAGTACTGTCCATTGTGGAGAGTGGGGTGGTGAAGTCTTCTATTATTATTAGTGTGTGGGATTTGATGTGGAATTTAAGCATCAATGATGTTTCTTTTACGTATGTGGGTGTTCCTTCATTTGGGGCATAGATGTTCAGGATTGAGACTTCATATTGATGGATTTTTCCTGTGGTGAGTATGAAGTGTCCTCCATCTCTTCTGATTGATTTTAGTTTGAAGTCCATTTTGTTAGATATTAGATAGCTACACTCACTTGTTTCTTAGGTACATTTGATTGGAAAAATCTTTTCCAATACTTTACTCTGAGATAATGTCTGTCTTTGAGGTTGAGGTGTGTTTCTTGTATACAGCAGAAGGATGGGTCCTACTTTTGTATCCATTCTGTGAGCCTGTGTCTTTTTTATAGGTGAACTGAGTTCATTGATATTAAGAGATATTAATGAGCAGTGATTGTTCATTCCTGTTATTTTTCAGTGGTAGTGTTTCCCTTAGCTTCTTGGGGTTGGGGTTTTCCTTCTAGTATTTTCTGTAGGGTTGGATTTGTGGATAGGTATTGTTTAAATCTGTTTTTGTCATGGATTATCTTGTTTTCTCCATTGATGGTGAAAGAAAGCTTTGCTGGGTACAGTAGTCTGGGCTTGCATCCGTGGTCTCTAAGTGTCAGCAGCACATCTGTCCAGGTCCTTCTGGCTTTCATGGTTGCCATTGAGAACTTGGGTGTAATTCTGATAGGTCTGCTTTTCTGTTACTTGACCTTTTTCCTTTGCAACTCTTAATATTCTTTTTTTATTCTGTATATTTTGTGTTTTGATTATTATATAGTGAGGGGCCCCTTTTTTGTCCACTCTATTTAGTGTTCTCTTAGCCTCTCTGTCTC
>CADCXT010004033.1:0-96942 GCA_902806775.1 Microtus agrestis
AGAGCTTCTTCCAGCCAAGCCTGAACAACATGATTATACAGTATAAAACGGATTCTGGGACCAATTCCAAAAATCTGGCAGAAACAATCACAGTCTTGCCTCTTAGCATCAACCAACATCACACAGGCTTGTGCTTTGTCCCAGGGCAGCCTTGCCTATTAAAACCAATCACAGTCACTGAGACTTTGCTTTGAAAGCAGTCACAGCCTTGTATCTTAGCACCAGACACTACAGCAACTCCCTTAGGCCATCACAAAATGGGCTCCCCTCTGGCTTATGGTTAACTATTCCAGACCCTTCTTAGTTGTACTGAGGCCTGTGATAATAGTAAATCTGATGCAAACAGTTTCAAATCATCCAGGATAGGGTCATACCCTCTGACTAGCACAAATCAATTGTGGACTTGAGGGAGTTTTCTCAAGGTATCTGTGGAGAGTTCAAGACTGTTAGTAATGACTTGAGTTGTCTGCCTAGTTGTTTGATTGACAGTCCTCAAGGCAGGCAGGGCACCCATGAGAGATCAACAGTTACCAATTAAGTTATCACATGCTTTATCATCTTTGCTTACAGGAAGTAAAGAGTAGTAAGTATTTTTACAATCATAACTCAATGAACACCAACAGAGATTTAATAAAAACAAAGCTGACCTCAATGAGGATAGGCCTCTCTCATCTCAATCAAGGGAAGCTTTGTCAGACAGGCCTTTTGCATCTCTTAGTACCTCCTCCTAGTCAGGAAGTTCCTGACAAGGCGGAGAGACTTAAGCCAAGAGAGTATTGGTGAACGAGGGACCCAAATGTGACAAGCATCATTTTTTTTTCAGGAAGGTCCTGGGTGTCTTAGTTACTCTTTTACTGCTGAGATAAAACACCACAAACAAAGCAAATTTAAAAAGAAAATTTTACAATGTATTGGACTCACACATTCAGAAGGTTACAGTCCATGATATCTGACAAAAGGCTTGGCACTAGGAAGAGCTGAGAGCATTTAACATATTGGACCACAAAGAGAAGGAAGATAGAGACCCTGGGAATGGCCGGATCAAGGATACAAGGGCCATATCTAAACATAAGAAAGGCAATAAACAGCAAGGAAACAGCCAACATCAAATTAAAAGAACCACAAAGTGATTCCAATGACATTGGAAATAAGAAAAGGTTTCCACAATCTCCGTTTCTGTTGAATATAGTACTTGAAGCCTTAGTGAAGATTTAGTCATGTTTTTGTGAAATTTGTGAAATCTCTGCCACATGCTGCAAGACTGTTTTCCATCTATAGAACGTTATCCATTGTCTGACTATGTGATGTGGGAGTCCCCTCTGTGTGCTGTGATTACCATTAATGAATAAAGAAACTGCTTTGGAGCTATACCAAGACAGAACCTAGGTAGGCAGGGAAAGCTAGACTGAATGCTGAAAAAAGGAAGTCAGAGTCAGGGAGAAGCCATGGAGCCGGTGCTAGAGACAGATGTGCTGAAACTTTGCTGGTAAGCCACGACCTCAATGTAATGCACAGATTAATGAAGAAGGGTTAAATTGAGATGTAAGAGCTAGCTAATAAGAAGCTAGAGCTAATGGGCCAACAAGTGATTTAAATAATACAGTTTCTGAGTGATTATTTCGGGGCTAAGCAGCTGTTAAACAACAAGCAGCTCATACCCCCCAACAATTATGTGACTGATACTTCTGATATTTCATCAGACAGAGGGCTGATATCCAAAATATACAAAGAACTCAAGAAATTGGTCATCAAAACAACAAATAATCCACTAAAAAATAGGGTACAGACCTAAACAGAGAACTGTCAACAGGGGAATCTAAAATGACTGAAAGACAATTAAGGAAATGTTCAACATCTTTAGCCATCAGAGAAATGCAAATCAAAACAACTCTGAGATTCCATCTTACACCTGTAAAAATGGCCAAGATGAAAAACACTGATGACAACTTATGCTGGAGAGGATATGGGGTAAAATGAACACTCCTCCATTGCTGGTGGGAGTGCGAACTGGTATAGCTGCTTTGTAAATCCGTATGGTGATTTCTCAGAAAATTAGGAAACAACCTACCACAAGACCCAGCAATACAACTTTGGGGAATATACCAAAAGGATGCTCAATCATTCCTCAAGGACATGTGCTCAACTATGTTCATAGCAGCGTTATTTTTCATAGTTAGAACCTAGAAACAACCAAGATGCACCTCAATTGAAGAATAGATAAAGAAAATGTGGTAGAAAATGATGACATCTTGAAATTTGTAGGAAAATGGATGGATCTAGAAAAAACATATTGAGGTCACCCAGACTCAGAGAGTAAAATATAATATGTATTGACTTATAAGGGGCTTTTAGACATAAATCACAGGACCCTAAGAGAAACATACATGAATCTACACAGGAAGGTGAAAGAGACAAGATCTCCTGAGTAACTTGGGAGTGTGGGGTTCATGGGAGAGGGTAGAAGGGAAGAGAGGAGGAAGAGATGGGAGCATAGAAAATGTATAGCTCAATTAAAAACAATAAAAATGGAGTGTTGCAACAATGGTGAATTATTATCATATTTATATAAGAAATATTGTAGGTTTATATTTCATTTATCCTATATATGGAATAACATTTATTATTTTGTCTTGCATTCTACTTTCTGCACGTGCTAAGTGCTGAGATTGTAGGCATGGCCCACCAGTCTTGGCTAAGAGGATTTGGGGGTGGGTTCTATTATTTTTTAAATTGATCAATTTGTTTTTTAAAATTTCATTTTACATTCCAAACACAATTCTCCCTCCCACCCCTCCTCACACTTCCCTTGCCTCCCCACTGCAGCCCACACCTCTTCTACTTCTCCCAAGGGGTAAGGGCACATTAATTTGGGGCAGGACCAAGTCCCTCCTCCTTGCATTAAGGATAGCATCACATCTCAACACAGAGAATGGGCACCAAAAAACAAGGCTGAGCAACAAGGATAGATCCTGATCCCACTGCCAGGGGCCCCTCAGATAGTCCAAACTTCACAACTATCTCTCCACATACAGAAGGCCCATCTGAGTCTATTAATTACTGAAGAAGCCTCTATAATGATAGTTGGGGTAGTCACCAATCTGAGAATAGGGGAAGGCTGGTTCAGGAACCCTCTCCACTACTGCTAGGAATCTTAGCTGGGATCATCCTTGTGGATTCTTGGGAATTTCACTGGCACCAGGTTTCTCCCTAAAACCATAGTGACTCTCTCTATCAAGTTCCCTCTTTCATTGCTTTCCCACTCCATTCTCTATGACCATCCTGTTCCCGCATATTCTCCTTCCCCAGTTCCTCTCCTTCACCACCTCCTCACCCCCAGTTTACCCAGGTGATCTCATCTAATTCCCTTCCCAGGGCGATCCATGCATCCCTCCTTGGGTCTTCCTTGTTACCTAGCTTCTCTGGAGCTCTGGATTGCAGCCTGGTTACCCTTTGCTTTACATCTAATATCCACTTAGAAGTGAATACATACCATGTTTGTCTTTCTGAGTCTAAGTTACCTCACTCAGAATTTTTTTCAAGTTCCATCCATTAACCTGCAAATTTCATGATGTCTTTTTTCTAAAATAAGAATAATACTCTATTATATAAGTGTACAGCATTGTCTTTATCCCTTATTCTATTGTGAGACATCTAGGTTGTTTCTAATTTTGAGCTATTGGGAATAGAGTGGCAATGAACATGGAATAGCTAGTGTCCTTCTGATAGGTTGAAGTGTTCTTGGGGTATATGCCCCAAGTGCTATATGTGGAATATGAGGTAGTTTGAGTCCCATCGGGAGTACAAGTATTGAAGAGATCAGGATACAAGGAACCTATATAAATACAATAAAAACAATTTACAGCAAGCCGACAGCCAGTATCAAATTCCACGGAGAGAAGCTCAAAGTGATTCCACTAAAATTAGGAAGAAGACAAGGATGTCCACTCTCTTCGTATCTTTTCAATATAGTATTTGTTGACCTAGCTAGAGCAATAAGACAACAAAAGGAGTTCAAGGGATACAAATTGGAAAGGAAGAAAAGTTAAACTTTTATTATTTGTAGATGATATGATAGTACATATAAGTGACCATAAGAACTCTACCAGAGAACTCCTACAGCTGATAAACACCTTCAGTAATGTGGCAGGATGCAAGATCAACTCAAAACAATCAGTAGCCATCCTATATACAAGTGATAAAAGGGTCAAAAAAGAAATCAGAGAAACATCACTTTTTGCAAAAGCCACAAATATAAGTTATCTTGGGGTAACTATAACTAAACAACTGAAACACCTGTATGACAAGAACTTTAAGTCTCTAAAGTGATGTGGGAGATTCTTCTGTTTTTTGTTGATTTCATTGGTTAAATAAAGAAACTGCCTTGGACCTTTAATAGTACAGAAAATTAGGTAGGTGGAGTAAACTGAACAGAATGCTGGGAGAAAGAAGCCAAGTCAGGCAGTCGCCTTAGCTCTGCTCTCTAAGATGGATGCAGGTTAAGATCTTACCGGTAAGCTACCACCTTGTGGTGGTACACAGATTATTAGAAATGGATTAATCTAGATGTGAGAGCTAGCCAATAAGAGGCTAGAGCTAATGGGCCAAGCAGTGTTTAAAAGAATACAATTTCCGTGTAATTATTTCTGGTGGGCAGCCAGGTGCCAGGGACGCAGTCCGCCACTCACTCCATACTACAGTGTGGCACCCTACAACACTAAAGAAAGAAACTGAAGAAGATATCAGAAAATGGAAAGATCTCCCATGCTCATGGATGCTCTTGGATAGGTAGGACCAACATAATATAAATGGCAATCTTACCAAAAACAATCTAGAGATTCAAAGCAATGCCCATCAAAATCCAAACACAATTGCTCACAGACTTATAGAAAAATATTCAACTTCATATGGAAAAACAAAAAAAACTCAGAATCATTAAAACAATCCTGTACAATAAAAGAACTTCCAGAAGCTTCACCATCCCTGACTTAAAACTTCACCATAGAGCTATAGTAATAAAAGACAATTTGGTATTGGCATAAAATCAGACACATGGACCAATGGAATCAAATAAAGATGCTGGCATTAATTCACACACCTGTGAACACCTGATTTTTGACAAGGAAGTCAAAATATACAATGGAAAATGGAAGTATCTTTAACAAATGGTGCTGGATAACTGGTGTCAACATGTAAAAGATTACAAATAGATCCAAGTCTTCGGCCATACACAAAACTCAAGTCCCAATGGATCAATGACCTCAACATAAATCTAGTTGCTCTGAACCTGATAGAGGAGAAGGTGGGAAGTATCCTTGAACACGTTGGCACAGGAGACCGCTTCATGAATATAACAGGAGTAGCACAGATACTGAGAACAACAACCAATAAATGAGACCTCCTGAAACTGAAAAGCTTCTGTAAGGCAAAGGACACAGTCAATAAGACTAAATGACAGCCTACAGAATGCGAAAAGCTCTTCACCAATCCCACATCTGACAGAAGACTAATCCCCAAAATATATAAAGAACTGGAGAAACAAGGCTCAAAATACCAAAAAAATCCAATTTAAAAATGGGGTATAAAGCTAAACAGATAATTCTCAACGGGACAATCTCAAATTGCCAAAAGACATTTAAGGAATTGCTGAACATCCTTAATCCACAAGGAAACATAAATTAAAATGACTCTAAGATACCATCTTACACCTGTCAGAATGACTAAGATAAAAATTATGAAGACAACTTACATTGAAGAGGACGTGGAGTTAGGGGAACACTCCTCCACTGCTGATGGGAGTGGAAACTTGTACAGCCACTTTGGAAATCAGTATGGCAGTTTCTCAGAAAATTGGGAATCAGTCTACCTCCAGACCCAGCAATACCACTCCTGGGCATTTTTCGCTGTTGTTGTTGTTTGGGTTTCTAATGTTTTTGACTGCTTAGTCAATGTTTTGGAGAAAAATCTTGCAGTTTTCTGCCATAGGTAGATGGCCCATCTTAGACATTGCTCTGAAAAGAGTTACCTTATATTCCACAGTCCTACTGTATATCCCTAGCTATGTCTTCATGGTAGATTCTAAACTCACTGATATAATACAAAAATTCCTGACAGGAGAGAGTTTATCTCTAAAAGTGAGTTCTGCCAATTGTCTGAGTCCCCACCTAGGTCATCTTAGTTCTGCTTCTCAGTTGGTAGCCTTCTAAGGAAGGCCTTTTGCTTTGAATGAAATCGAGGAGAGAAGGGTGGCCTTTCCTGTGTGCAGGGAAAGTTCTACAGCAAGGATGTGTTAGACGCATGACGTCACGATAATTATCCTGATACATTTCCTGTTTCTCCCTATGTTTAAAAGACATATTTTTCTTTACAATATATTCTGTTTAGAATTCCCTCTCTCTTTAATCTCCCCAGTTTCTTGCCTCCTCCCATGACATCCAGATCCACCTCCTTTCTGATTCTTATTAGAAAACAATGGGCTCCTAAGAGATAAAAAAAATAACAAAATTAAGTAGAATAAGGTAAAATACAACGGTCACATAGAAGTGTCCTTGTGGTAGGCTAAAGTGTACTTGAAGTATATAATGAAAGTGCTTTATTTGGAATTTGAGGTAGATTGATTACCATCTGGGGTACAAATCCCTCTAAATCGATTCACAGAAACTCAAAGAGACCGAAGCAGCAACCATGAGGCAGGCATGGGTCTGCACCAGGTCTTCAATGTATATATTATCTCTTTCAGTATTTTAGGAGAACTTTATTTGTATTTTTATGGGGCTGTTGAGTGTGTGAACAAGTGGGTCTCTGATTCTTGGGTCTGCTTGTGGGCTCTTTTACTCCTGTTCATTTGCCTAATCCAATTTCAATTTGATAATTGCGATTTAAAGACTTATTCTAATTTATTTTGTTGTGCTTTGCTGTTATCTCTTAGAAGCCTGTTATTATCTACTGAGAGATAGAAACAGAATGGATCCTGATAGAAGGGAAGGTGGAGTGGAACTGGGAGGAGTAGACTGAAGGGAAATTATAATCAGGATAGATTATGGGGAAAATCTATTATTGATAAAAATGGAGGGAATTGATTTTAGCCATTCTGCCAGGTGTAAGATGGTATCTTAAAGTTGTCTTGATTTGCATTTCTCAGATCGCTAAGGAAGTTGAGCATGACTTTAAGTGTCTTTTGGTCCTTTGAACTTCTTCTGTTGAGAATTCTCTGTTCAGCTCAGTGCCCCATTTTATAATTGAGTTGATTAGCCTTTTTAGAGTCTAGTTTCTTGAGTTTTTTAAATTTATTTATTTATTAAAGATTTCTATCTCTTCCCGCCACTGCCTCCCATTCCCTCCCCCACCCTCTCCCCCAATCAAGTCCTCCTCCCTTGTCAGCCCAAAGAGCAATCAGGGTTCCCTGCCCTGTGGAAACTCCAAGGACCACCCACCTCCATCCAGGTCTAGTAAGGTGAATATCCAAACTGCCTAGGCTCCCACATATATATTTTGGAGATCAGACCTTTGTCAGTTGCAGGGTTAGTGCAGATCTTCTCCCAGTCAGTGGGTTGCCTTTTTGTCTTAGTGACAGTGTCCCTTGCTTTGCAGAAGCTTCTCAGTCTCCAGAGGTCCCATTTATTCAATGATGCCCTTAATGTCTGTGCTGCTGGGGTTATACATAGGAAGTGTTCTCCCATGCCCATGTGTTGTAGAGTACTTCCCACTTTCTCTTCTATCAGGTTCAGTGTGTTCAGACTGATATTGAGGTCTTTAATGCATTTGGACTTGAGTTTTGTGCATGGTGATAGATATGGATCTATTTTCATTCTTCTACAGGTTGACATCCAGTTTTGCCATCACAGTTTGTTGAAGACGCTCTCCTTTTTCCATTGTATACTTTTAGCTCCTTTATCAAAAATCAGGTGTTCATAGGTTTGTGGGTTAAAGTCCGGGTCTTCTATTCGATTCCATTGGTCGACTTCTCTGATAAAGTTGATTATTGTCTTCTCAAGGTCTGTGAAGAATTTTGATGGGATTTTGATGGTGATTGCATTGAATCTATAGATTGCTTTTGGTAGAATTGCCATTTTTTCTATGTTGATTCTCCCAATCCAAGAACAAGGGCGATCCTTCCATTTACTGGTGTCCTCTTCAATTTCTTTCTTCAAAGACTTAAAGTTCCTGTCAAATAGATCTTTCACTTCCTTGGTTAGAGTTACCCCAAGATATTTAATGTTATTTGTGGCTATCGTGAAAGGTGATGCTTCTCTGATTTCCCTCTCTGCTTCCTTATCCTTAGTGTATAGGAAGGCAACTGATTTCTTGGAGTTGATCTTGTATCCTGCCACATTACTAAAGGTGTTTATCAGCTGTAGGAGTTCTTTGGTAGAGTTTTTGGAGTCGCTTATGTATACTATCATATCATCTGTAAATAAGGAAAGTTTAACTTCATCCTTTCCAATACGAATCCCTTTGGTCCCCTTATGTTGTCTTATTGCTATTGCTAGAATGTCAAGCACCATATTGAAGTGGTATCACTGAAAATAGCAGACAATGAGTACTGCTAAGAAGTCAAGAACAATGGCAATGGGTTTTTGATTCTACTGCACATACTGGCTTTGTGGGAGCCTAGGCTGTTTGGATGTTCACCTTACTAGACCTGGAAGGAGGTGGGAGGTCCTTGGACTCACCACAGGGCAGGGAACCCGGTCTGCCCTTCAGGCTGATGAGAGAGGGGAACTTGATTGGGAAGGGGGAGGGATATGGGAGGCGGTGGCGGGGAAGAGCCAGAAATCTTTAATAAATAAATAAATAAATAAAAATGGAAGGAAGATTCCCAGAAAGAAAGATAACACAAGTGGGTCATGGCTCACAGAGATACAGTGACTCATATTTTGTTACTTCTAGGTCATTTGGTAATCAGTACTTATCCACCAACATCTCAAACCTAGACCACAATCAGGACTGAGATGTTATTGTTTCTTCCATTGCCCTCATTTACCTTTTGTTTCCATCCCTCCATCCCTCTCTTTTTGCTTTTGTATTCAATTAATTTAGGTAGCTCTCAGTCTCCCACACTAGCTCACCTGTTTGCCATTCCTCCTTGTATTTATCTAGAAGTTATATATTAAAGCCCTGTTTTAATATCATTCTTTGTAGTATTCCAATAATTGTTGAGGTTAAGCAATGTCTTATGCAGACTCATTCTTCTATAGTCTGGCATCTTCTCAGGTACTATTTATTAATTTTTTCCAGTTGAAGAGTGGGAGGAGTTAGAATATGAGCAAAGAGGTCAAGACCATGATGGGGACAACCACTGAAACAGTTTACTTGAGCTGATATGAGCTCACCAACTCTGGCCAGAAGGGAACAAACCAGCATAGGACCAAGCTGGACCCTCTCTGAATGTGGGTGACAGTTTATGGCTGGGGCAGACTGCAGCTCCACTGACAGTGACACGGGGATTTATCCCTGGTGCTGGTGTTTGTTTTTTGGAAATCATTATCTTAGGATGGATACCTTGCTCAGCCTGGATATAGTGGGGAGGGGCTTGCTCCTTCCTCTGGGCAATGTGCCTTACCCTCTCTGAGGAGTGGATGAAGGTGGGGTGGGGTGGGGTAAGTGGAGGGAATGGGCAGAGGAGAGCGAATAGAAACTTGGATAGGAATGTAAATGAAAAAACAATAGATTGTTTTCTTTTTAAAAAATACTCACATTTTTCACTCATCTGAACATACATACAATACTTATTTAATGATTTTGTATATTGAGACATATACTAGATGATGTGTGAAAAGGAGGACATATTTCAGAAAACCACTCATTTTTGAAACTTACAAAGCGTGAGGTGAGATACATAAACATGCAGAAAGTGACAGCACCTTAGGGTTTTATGAGCCAATAGCTACCACACATTTAGTTATTGCCATAAATGGAGTGATGGATAGTATTGGCAAAGTGAAGAAACAAAATGACCAGCCTGACCAAGATTATAAAAACTGCCTTTCCAGCCCTGAACCTGGGGTGTGTTTTATTTTTTTTTACTCTTTCACAACGGAGACTTTATTGGTTGAGGAATAAAGTACACAGACATTTCAGTTCTTAAAACATGTACCCAAACTCTGAGGAGTCATACATTGTGTTCACGTACCCAAAAGAGCCATGTGTTGTTTCTCTTTGAACTTATTCCAAGTTATGTTCCACCCCCAAACTTGGCAAGTCTTCCCTAAGACCTCACATAATAATAAGCTGCTCACAATCCTCAACTCCACTGACTCACCATTGTATGCCACGCACAGGACACAATCTCAAGTTCAATGTTTCACAGCACATTGTTACACTTGTTAGGAAAATGGGTTGCCATAGGCAGACAGTTCTGACAGGGTAAGGACCAAGGAGTGGGTTTTTAGCCAACAGTTCTACGAAACACGACACCGGATATCACGGAAAATATTCCAGACACAAACGCACGACCGAGACTCCAAATTATCACTTAGTATATGCTTTGTGTTGTAGGATATAAAACTAGGCCCCTCTACGGAATGTTATGGTGACCCCCTAGACAATCACAGCCTCTCTTGATTCAGTATCCTGCTATTTTCTGGTTGTACCAAAAAAATAAACAACCAGCAAGTGATTTAACCTCTTAAAAAAATCATTTACACTTAAAAAATGGGATGAGGCAGGATTTCTCCCCACCTTTTAAAAATGTTTCTAGAGCTACTAAAAAACTCGCATTTACAAAATAGTTGATAAAAATATTCCTCTGGATTGTACAAGAAGGGAGGCGGGGACACTGACAGACATGATGGATGGTTAGTCGGACTTGGCTTCTTTCTCTTCTCCTTCAGAGGCTGGACTCTGGTCTTCGGTCTCTCCGTTCTCTGCGGGCAGATCCGTGGTTTGCTGGTCGGCCACGTCAGCTTGTTTGCCCTTTGCTCCCCGCTTCCCTTTTGCTTGCACTTATTTATCTGATGACTTATCCTTTCCCGGGGCCTTTTTCGGCTTCGCATCCACCTTGGCAGGGGCGGGCTTGGCCGACAGCCTCGCGGAGCGGCGCTTGGGCTCCATCTGCGCTAACCTTCCTCTTGGGCATCTTGGCGGCGCTGGATGGGAGGCGCGTGCTAGGTCGAACCTGTCAGGGAGCCGCCGCTGCACAGACTGCCCTGGGGTATGTTTTAAAAGAGAAAGGAGGTATGCTAGAGAGGGTTTCAGGAAGTTACTCATACTCTCAGATATGACCGCCTATCACTAATCAGCAACATATAATTATTAATTCCACATGATACTGGCATGTTGAACCACCTGGAAGGTAAAGTTGAAGTAAAATTGATGGGACTTAATAATTCAAAGTATCATTCATTGTTAGATTACCTTGCTTCAAAGAGCATAAGGTTTGTTGTTATTATTGTTGTTGTTATTGTTTTTATTGTTATTATTTTTCCTTTGATTGAAAATAGATTATTTTCTCATGCAACTAATGTCCCAAGTATCTTATCAAAGCACTAAACTCAACCTGGAATCCAATATGCTCAAAGGACCTGATGCAGACCCTTGCAGAGACTCTGAATGTTGGTTCCGTGTCTCTGAATTCTCATGGGCTTTGATGAAGCTGTTAACAGGTGTAGGGATGTAGCTCAGAGGTAGAGCACATGTTTCGCATATATGAGGCCCCGGGATCGAGCCCCGGCATCTCCAAAACAATACTTTTAACCTTTGACTTTTCTTTTTCAGGATGTTTCTATGCAAGGTGTCCCAAACTTTAAATTCCCGTGATGAGGTCATATATGCATAGCTAATTATTAGATGAAATTGCTCATTTGTCACCGTGACAGCAATGTTCATCTTTGTGACGACATTTCCATAGACACCACCATGGTCTGGTGAGTAGAACGTGGGCATGCTTCCAGGGATATGTTGTGTTCACAGATCGAACAAAAAAGGAAAGCTCTGCTTTCGTAGTGGGGACAGTTTCTCAGATAATGGGTATGCTTTCATGGGTGAAAACAATGGTGAAGAATTCTTGCACTGAGAGAAAGAAAGGGAGGGCTGGGCGGAGCCATTCCTGGTTACTAAGGGGGAGGCAGCTTTGCGGTTGTCATAGAAACCGGGGTCATTATGGCGACCATTTTCAAATGGCGACCGGACGATGCCCTGAAAGCAGCATTCAGTTCCTGGTGTTTGGACTGAGTTGAGCTTATGGATTCCCGGAGGTGAGCACCAGATTCTTCCTGAGGGTTGGGAGGCAGATGCAGGGATTCCAGAGCCAAGTAGGACCACTCCTACCTCGGGGCTTGCAGCCTGTGTATCTCCGGAAGGAGAGAGACTTGGGACCATTCTGCCTCCTCCTGTGCTGTTCTGTACCGGCCTCTGCTGGAGCCATTGTCCAGGAGGGGAGTGGTGGGAGAGTGAGCAGGAGGGAGATGAGGCCAAATGAGCACTCTGTGATCCCGACTTCCCACTCTGTGCATGAGATTGCTCGCCCATAGGATCGGTGAGATTTAAAAGGGAAAGGAGATAGCAGGGCCGTCTTCTTTCCAAAATGCAGTCAGTCAGATCTCTGGGCAAACAGAAAAGAAAGCAATTGTTTTCTATTTGAACAGTTTTAATATTATTCGAATGAGTTAATATTCAACTATTTATTCCCAGCCTTATTTACCACTGGATGACCAGCGAGCACCTTCCTCTCCACTAGCCCCCTTCTCCCCCTGGCCCCGTCTTTACATGTCCCTCTCTGTGAACAGGCCATGAGATTGCTCGCCCATAGGACCTGTGAGATTTAAGAGGGAAAGCCTAAATACTAGTCCATAATTACCCTACATGTCTCAGATGAGTACTAAAATATGCACTTGATTAAGGATTTTCTTTTTAGTAATCTGCAATTTTGTTTGTATTTGAGACAGCATTTCACTGTGTCCTACCCTGGCTCAGAACTCTCAGTGATTCTCCTGCCTTGGCTGCCTCGTGAAGGGGTTGCAGGTGTGGGACACGTTGTGCTTGGCACCAGTCTGGCATTTTAATTTCCATTTCCGTGGGGCCCACCCTGCCAGGTGGCCCTGATCTCTCCTCAGAATCCCTGCGAAGCTGCCTATGGCCTCAATATCTCTAATGAATCTCTATAAAGGGGGCGATCCTATCAATGCCCCCTTGAAGAGCACACCCGAAAACTTTCACGGGTCTCAATTACTACTTTCTGACTGACATTTTAGGTTTTCCGTGTGTTTCATAGAAATGCTTATCAGATATATGTATTTCTAACTTTTCTCCTAGCCTCGGATTTATCATCTCAATTCTCATCCATGTCTTTGGAAGAGCAGGAGATTTTAAATTGTAAGATCTCACCTTCTCTAGTTCTTCAATTACAGTTTTTATTCGGTGTCTTCTCTGCCAAATCTTTGCCTGGCACCCTGTGACAGGGATTTTCTTCTTGTGTTCTGTTTCACATTCATAGGCTGATTTTTATATTTTTACATCTGTAATCTATTTTGAATGGTCTTCACATATGATATGATATAGGTCCTAGTTTATATTTGTGACTTTGGATACACACTTGCCTCAGCTTTGCTTCCTGAAAGGCCATCTTCTGCATCAAATTGCCTTGTTTATTTGTGAAACATCAGTTCTCCAATAATCCAATCATGGTACATATGCCAGTAATCCCAGTGCCTGGGAGGCTGCAGCAGGAGTATGATCAGTTTTTCTCACCCTACACGCACTACACACAAGCTTGATGCCAGCATCGGGTACAGGAAAAATGTTGACTTGATATAGGCAGTGGTCTGTAAATGTGTGAATGTGAGCGTGGACTGTTGGTTTTGGACTTCTTCTTGCCAACTTTGATTCAATAGCATGCTGGTCGAATTACTGTAGGTTCAAACAGAGGTCTCCTATCAGGCAATGCTGTGCTCTAACATTTGTCTGTCTCTAAGGTTTTTCCACAACTATGTATTTAATCTACAATGTTTAGAGTTATCCACTCAATTTTTAAAAAGAATAAGTGCTATTTTATTGTTACTGCATTGAATCTGTAGCTCAGTTTTGAATCAACAGACATCGTACTAATAATGAATTGTTTGAACTGTGAACATAGTTGTCCTTCATTAAGACAGGTTGTCTCCAATTCAGCAATGTTTGGAAATCTCTCAGCCTATCAGCACTATGGATTTATGTGTCAGAATTATTCACAAGTATTTCCACTTTTTGATTCATCTATAACTGCTATTATTTTTAAAACACAATTCCTACGTATTGTTTTTTTGTGAACAAATTATTAAATCTTCTGTAAACTGTCAGGAACCAAGTGTCAATGAAACTTACAATGGATTTTTTTTGTTGAAAGCATGGATTATCCCATGATGAAAACATTATTTGATGTGTAATGCAGCTTGTCCCTATTTTCTTATCGGCATTTACCGGTTATTTTTGACCGTCTGAAACAAATGAAAGAAATGTCCAAGAGACAAGTCCATGACCATCGTCACAGGAATCTATTTCAAACCACATAATTTAGTAGCTTACCATCCCGTGTGTGGTCAGAGATGAATCTGTTGTAACGTGGTTGTACCCCTTGAGCTCTCAGTAAACACCAGGGAGCTGGGAGAGTGACAATGAGAGGTGTCGTGTGTGTGTGTGTGTGTGTGTGTGTGTGTGTGTACAAGAATTCCTTGGTAGAAGTATGTCTGCAAAGACTGGTTGATTGACTCTTACACCTGCAGTGATATGGAGGTGGTGGAAGTCGCAGTCCCAGGGCCTAATTACAATTTCCTTTGTGTTCTCTTGAGCCCATGAGTAGCCACTCCTTGGGCCCCCTGTGTTGGACTACCTAACACCTTGTCACTAACAGATGGTGTTGGACCTGACATTTAATATATCAGAATGTGTCTCCTTAACAAAGCTCTAAGTTTCTACCAGTCAAAGGATTGCGAGTCATCACATAGCAGCTAGTACCTGTAGCTGAGGTTTCTCTGCTTTACCTTAATAGTCTACTTAATATATACTTTTCTCTCATGACTTGGCCAAGTTATTTATTATACAAGACCTAAGCTAGTTAGAATAGGATATTTGTACTTATTGTATATAATTTTGTAGTAGGTTTAGAACTTTCTTACTTAAACAAAAGGGGGAGGTGTTGCGGGAGGTCCTTCCGCCCCTCCAACCAATAGCTGCTGAGATACCAGCCCATTGGGGCGTGGTTTCTCTCCCTTTAAAAGAAGCGGCTATTTCCTTCTGCCTCTTCCTCACTTCCTGCTCCGCTGGAGACTAGACTCCCTTCCTTGTTGTGCAGATGGCTGTTGTCTGGGACGGTGATCTGTAAGTTTTTTCCTTTTTAAATAAATAACACCCTATTAATCATAACTCCAAACTGGTGTGGCATTGTTCGTGACTTACGCCTTCAGTCCTAGGCCCTAGTTACAATTTCCTTTGTTTTCTCTTGAGCCCATGAGTAGCTGTAAGACTTTAAGACAATCCTGAAGCCATTTTTGACAATTCTGAATCCTCTCAGCCTCTGTGCCATAGTGCTTCCCCTCCTCCCCTGGGAACCAAGGACCTAACAGCTACACTCGCACGTACTCAGTTCCTGAACAATTACCAATATACGTATGTTTTGGTTCGGTCCCCTGGGAAACGGGGTCAAAATGACCTCTCACCTCATCTGATCTGGCAATCAGAATAGTCAAAGAACAATCCCCCTTGCTTCTGTGGCCCCTTTAAAAGTAGACTGTACCCGCTATTCGGGGTTCCTCGACTTCCCGAAAGCTGGGGGACCCTGTCATGACAGAATTAATAAAATCCTCATGCTTTTGCATCGACTGTGGTGTGTGGTCTCTGGGGACGACTCCTTCTCGGTGTTTGGACGCCAGAGTCCAACATTTGGTTCCCTGACCGGGAATCGAGTCACTCCCAGACACACTCTAGACCCAGTTGAAGGTATAAAGAAACGAGCTCATTTTTATGTCTGTCTGTTTGTATACTGTGTTTCTGTTTAATTCTGAATTAGTAATCTGAGAATTGTACCTGCGCAGGGCTAGTATTTGAAGGGGACCAGGCAGTGGGACAGACGTGTCCGGGAACACTCCCTGGCCCAGCCATGGAGGACGCTTCACTGGCAATTTGTGAAACTAGGAGCGACTAGGTCATCTCAGTTTCTAGGGAATGTGGCCCTCATCGCCCACTCCCTTCCAGGTTCGTATCAGTTTGTTGCCGCGCGGCTTCTGATTTTGAGTCTATGTCTGTCTTTTTGTTCTTGTGTATTTTCAGTTCTACACCAGAGTGGTGGTGAGAGCACCAGCTTCTGGTTTTGAGTTTATGTCTGTCTCTTTGTATTTTTTGTTTTTGTATGTCGGTTTGTCTTTGTTAAAATCCACCTGCAGGAATTCAGAACCTGGCACCGGCCCCCTGGCCATCATCATCAGTTTCCCTGATTCCAAAAGCAGCCCCACTGCTGGAGGAGGTGATGGCTGCCCCTCCCCAAGCCCCTTGTCTTTTCTCTTTCCTGTACAGGAGCAAAAGAAACCCAGAATCCAGGCACCTCTGGTTCTTCCTGATATCCAGCCGAGCATGACAGACTTCTCCCTCCTCCTCCCCTGGAGGAAGCACTTCATTCCTGAGGAGCCCGGTTGGTTGGGCCCTACCTAGCCCTGAAAACTTCAGTACTCAGCATCTACGCTGGGACAGGGGAAGGATGAAAATGACTTCCCAAGCATTTCCCTTTCGCTCAGTAGCAGGCCAATTACAATACTGCCTTTTTCTGCTTCTAATCTTTACTTACAACCCTTCCTTTTCTTGGGACCCTCAGGCCATAACCAGGCTTATAGAATCTATTCTGGTTATTCATCAGCCCACTTGGGATGATTGCCAGCAGCTCTTACAGGTGCTCCTAACCAGAGAGGAAAAAAGAATGTCCCAGGAGCTGACAGCAGGCCAACCCAATCACCGGACGAGAAAGAGGATGGGACTTCAATACTCCAGCTGGTAGGGAGCAGCTCCGTCTTTATTGCCAGAGTCCAGTTGGCGGGTCTAAAAAAAAAGGAGGGGGGGTTGCAAAGCACCCCACTAATTTGCTAATTTGGCTAAGGTAAGAGCAATAGTACAAAGGTCTTATAGTACTCCTGCAGGATTTTTAGAAAGACTGTTGGAGGGGTACAGGATGTACACCCATTTTTATCCCATGGCAGCAGATCGCCAAGCCAATGTAATGATGTCTTTTATAGGCCAGTCAGCATCAGATATTCATAGCAAGTTGCAGAGAATGGTGGGACTGCAGAGATGTTCCCTCCAGGACTTAGTTAAAAAAAAATTAGACAGATAGGGAGGCAACAGAAGACGACAGCTGCAGAGACTGCGCACCTCAGACAGAGCAGCCCCTGAGTGGCCGAATGCAGACTTCAGTGAGGAGTGGCCCTACAGGACTTTGGGCTCGAGACACTTCCCAAAGCAGCTGCTGAGCAGAAGCAGGTCGGAGAACGGCGCTAAGCACAGCCGGCTACTGAATCAGTCACCTGAGACTGCCCACCTGAGAGGCCTATGCAGTGCAGCGGCCACCGTGACAGTACTGAAATTCCTCCCCTTGCTTACGCTGTGCACCCAGGTGTTTGATTCTGGGGTGTATGGAGAAAAAAGGGGAGGGGTTCCCCGTCGCTATGTCTAAAGCATTTGACTATGGACACAAGAACTGCTGATTATTCCTGAGTGTCCCACGCTTTTATTAAAAAGGACCTGTTGGAGACTTTGACTTCCCCTACTGTTCTCCAGGCCTGTAAAGAAAAGCAGGCTGCTCTCTGCCTTCACCATGCCCACCTCCCTGAGAAAGGCTTTGCAGCCACTGCCAGCTGAATCCTCCTCCCAGCTGCCCTGGTAACAGCCCAAGCCTGGGAACTCTGCCCCGGCAGGTAGCGACTGACTAAAGCGAAGAGGGGCTGGGAGATGCCGGAGACCAATTCCAAACAGCCTTCCCAAGCTGCTTGCAAGTTTCACAGAGAACAACTGCTTCCAGCTCCCAGACGGCAACTGTGAAAAGCGTGGGGTATAGCAATGCCCAAGCAGAGCTGGTTTTGGTGGCGCATGCTGGTAAGAAGACAGGGCAACAATGGTAAATAACCTGAGCAGCCTACTTAAAGGGACATTGGCCGGAGGGCAGAGAAGCTTTTTCTTACCAGGACTAAGAAGATCAAAGAAGAAATCTTCTCGAGGTTTGGCCTGCTCAAGGTAATCGATGTTGATGGTAAAACTGCCTTGTTGCTCAGAAAAGTCAGGGCATAGATAAGACTGGGGAAAATTACATTGTGCATACAGACCCCAGAGTTCAGGGTAGGTAAAAAGGATAAATAAAAACCCTTACCAAATTAGCCTTTGGAATCTGGCACTAGAGACTGGGTACAGCTCCTTCCCCTAGCCCTGTTCTGTGTATGAAACACCCCGTCTCAGCTTGGACTAACCCCCTATGAGATCCAATATAGGGGACCCCCCTCTTAGTTTCCTAAGGCCCCTCATGACCCATTTGCTCACAAACCCCATCTGCAGGCACGGTTGAAGGCTCTCCAGATCTCCGAGCCCAGACATAAAGACCCCTGGCCACCCTGACACCTGGAAATCTTGCATTTGTTCCAGAATTGACACCTGGGGTATATCCGGAGGGACATGAGAAAAGCTACAGCACCCCACAGCCAGAACAGCAGCTGCCCGCTCATACCTGCAATCCATGCCTCCTCAAGCCCTTGCTTTGATACCCCTGCCCTCACCCTGATTTCTGTCAACTAGTGACAGAGCTAGCCTCCTGTGATATCTGAGATACATATCCCCCACAGCTGCCCCTGGAGGCTGGCAAAAGATTTTCCCCTGGAGGAAATATTTGGACACAGGGGTTCAGACATCTCCCCCACTTGTCTCCCAGGGGCGAGAAGCAGGACTGTCTCCATGGGTGTCGGAAAGGACTTGGGACATAAAATGGTATTTATCTGACCAGAGCCTGCTGCTGCAGGCCATATTAGACCCTCCATAAAGGGGCCCTAGCTCTCCCTGCTGCTGCCCGCTGGACTAAGCTACTCTCCCTGCTTCTCTGCTGGCATCTCCCAACACCAGCCCGGGCACCCGGAAATCTCACACCCATTCCAGGTTGGCGATTCTGTGTATGTTCAGAGACACCGGTTCCAGAACCTTAAACCTCGCTGAAAGGGACCCTACACCTACTGCCCTCAAAATGGACGGTATTGCAGCCTGGATGCATGCATCTCATGTCAAGCCTGCACCTTCACAGGACGACCCAGGACCATCCAAATAAAAGCTTCAGCGTACCCAAAATTCTCTCAAGGAGGCCTGACTCTGCCAGGCTTGCTGATCTTTGCCCTGATGTTTAATCTGGACCCTGACTAACTTTGAGACTGGGCAAGCCTTAAGGCTAGCCACTGGAGTTCATCCCCTGAATACCTGGTTCCCCCAGCTAACTTTTGACCTGTATGTTTTAGCAAAAGCCTCTTGGGAGGATACTGAGCAAACCCCTGGAAACTTTTATCCTGTATACAAATATTCTAAATGATGTATTTGTCTGGGGGGAGAAACAATATGGGGTGCCTAAAGTATTTTATTGTGCCGCCTGGCGATGTAAAACCAATGTCAATGTCTCCTGGTTGAGGGTTAACAAAAAGGACTTAGTCTCTTTCACCTGTACCACACCAGAAAAAAAATCTAAAATCACAATCACTTTCACTGAGAAAAAAAAAGCTAACCAGTTAACAGGCAATACTTAGGGTTTATGGTTATATGATCCAGAAAGAAAAAACATAGGGATTCTGTTCACGCTGTGAGTTGTTGTAACACCTCCAATGACCATAGTACTAGGGCCCAACCCGATGTTACCTGACCAGGGCCAGCTAGCCCCTGCTGAGGTAGCCCCTCTTTCCAAGGCCCTGGGCTCCACTCCTAGTCCTAAAAACCCTTCTACAACTCCTGCTTCACTGCTGGCAAGCTCTAATACAGGTCAGTGACTGTTTAATCTGATAGTGGGAGCTTTTTCTTTGCTAAATAGTACTGACCCCAGCTTGACACAATCTTGTTGGCTATGCTTGTAAGCAGGACCTCCCTATTATGAGGAAATAACCTCATCTAGCAGTTTCAACAATATCACCTCTCATACGTCCTGTAATTGGGGATAAACCTAACTCTCCCAAGGCCCAGGACACCAGGACCTGGTGCCTTCTATTGATCTATGATGGGCCTACAACACTGGTTTGTTAATCTCTATGTACAGATCCAATTGGTCCTTCAAATTTACTAATATCTCAAGATTGAGATATTTGACCAAATAAGAGGAGGGAATGTAAGACTTTAAGACAATCCTGAAGCCATTTTTGACAATTCTGAATCCTCTCAGCCTCTGTGCCATAGTGCTTCCCCTCCTCCCCTGGGAACCAAGGACCTAACAGCTACACTCGCACGTACTCAGTTCCTGAACAATTACCAATATACGTATGTTTTGGTTCGGTCCCCTGGGAAACGGGGTCAAAATGACCTCTTACCTCATCTTATCTGGCAATCAGAATAGTCAAAGAACAACCCCCCTTGCTTCTGTGGCCCCTTTAAAAGTAGACTGTACCCGCTATTCGGGGTTCCTCAGCTTCCCGAATGCTGGGGGACCCTGTCATGACAGAATTAATAAAATCCTCATGCTTTTGCATCGACTGTGGTGTGTGGTCTCTGGGGACGACTCCTTCTCGGTGTTTGGACGCCAGAGTCCAACATAGCCACTCCTTGGGCCCCCTGTGTTGGACTTACCTAACAACTTGTCACTAACAGATGACGTTGGACCTGACATTTAAAATATCAGAATATGTCTCCTTAACAAATCTTTAATTTTCTACGAGTCAAAGGACTGTGTGTCATCACATAGCAGCTAGTGCCTGTAGCTGAGGTTTCTCTGATTTACCACAATAGTCTACTTAATATTATCACCAATGTACTAAAGGAGGGTCTATAGTTTCTTCATTCTGTTATTATAAAAACTTCATGACATTGTTTCCACATTGTAACATGCAATTTGTACTAACCTAAACCTGTCTCACTCATGTTTACTCACAGATATTTGACTCCAGAATGAACTCTGTCTTCTTCCTTTGAGAAGAGAGCTGTGTGTTTACATTGACAATTGTTAGTGTGTGTTGTTTATATACTCATGCATGTGCAAATATATCCCTGGATATATATGTGTGAAAGTTAGTTATTCACTTACTGCTGTGATAGGTTATGTGTTATAATTCTCCTGGTCTTCTTCAATGATGACCTGGTGTTTAGTATAGTGCTTACTTATGTCCATAGTTCTTTACTCACGTGCTGACTCATATCAGTATGGCTCAACACCTATTTTTTCAAACTGTTTTCATCTATTGCTGTTCTCTATTTCCATATTCCATTTGTCCCAGTATTGGCAAGAGGAATCCATTTAATATGGCATCAATGAATTGTCTGTTGTCTTTTTTTCAGTATTTTTTTATTTTTTATTGAAAGAAAAAAAAAGAAATTCCCACCTCCTCCCAGCCTCTCATTTCCCTCTCCCTCCTCCCACTTGTCTCCTCCTCCCCCACTCCTCTCCCCCTCCCTCTCCAGTCTGAAGAGCAGTCAGGGATCCCTGCCCTGTGGAAAGTCCCAGGTCCTTGCCTCTCCATCCAGGTCTAGGAAGGTGAACATCCAAACTGGCTAGGTGCCCACAAAGCCAGAACATGAAGTAGGATCAAAACCCAGTGCCATTGTCTTTGGCTTCTCAGCAGCCCTCATTGTCCACCATGTTCAAAGAGTCCGGTTTTATCCCATGCTTTTTCAGTCACAGTCCAGCTGGCCTTGGTGAGCTCCCACTAGAACAGCCCCACTGTCTCAGTGGGTGGGTGCGCCCCTCGTGGTCCCGACTTCCTTGCTCATGTTCTCCCTCCTTCTGCTCCCCATTGGAACATTGAGAGCTCAGTCTGGTGCTCCAGTGTGGATCTCTGTCTCTATATCCATCCATCTCCAGATGAAGGTTCTATGGTGATATGCAAGATATTCATCAGTATGGCAATAGGATAGGGTCATTTTATGTTCCCTATCCACAGCTGCCCAAGAACTTACCTGGGGGCATCGCCCTGGGTACCTGGGAGCCCCTCTAGGTTCAAGTCTCTTGCAAACCCTAAGATGACTCCCTTAATTAAGTTATGTGGTTCCCTGCTCCTCTATCCAACTTTCCTTTCTCCCAATTTAACTTCAAAAAGAGCCACTAAGAAAACAGACAATTCAGCTATATAGCTGAATATAGATCAATTGTCTGTTTTCTTGGTGGCTCTTTTTGAACTTTTCTGTATTTTAGAAACAAGGAGACTGTCATCTGATATACAAGTTCCCACATTCATTTTTCCATATAAGAAAAATATGTTTCTATCATATATTTGGAAGACTGGACATTTTCTACTTTATGGAACGTTTAACAATCCTGTTCTTCACTTAATGAAAGAGGGTCTGTTCTATCTAAGAAGTTTCTCTGTAATTCATGAACCTGAACATTCAATTGTTTTCTGTTACAAGATTCATGTTTAAAGAGTAAAAATATTCTTATAGTTAATTTTAAAACCTAAATGTAGGCTTTAATGTAATTTATGCTTGAAATTTTCTGAATTACATTCTTTCAGCAATGTAACTTTAGAGCCATAAAAATGCTCCCATTTCTCCCTCTCCCACTGTCCCTCCCTCCCTGCCCTCCTCACACAACCTTTGCAGTAACACCTAATCTCAAGTCTCTCTCCAGTCCACACTCAGGCCATCAATCATGAGCCATCCTTATTCTATGTGAGATTCTATCCACAGGATTAATAAGCTCACAACCTTTGCTTCATCCTGGCTTTTTCTGAAATTCTTTTCTGCATCTTAGATCCAGCTTTACCAGGGTCAAGGTCATAAAAGGAACAGCGTGATCCTCAGGCTGCTGCTCACAGTGCTGAGCTCTACCTTGCTACCACTACAGGGAGTCCCAGAAAACCTCGTTGAAGAGCATATGACTACTTAACTGAAGTGTTTTTGTGTCTTTGCTAAAGGTGTCCCCTCACATGTGTGTGACTCCTCTGTCTTCTACATATTATTTTCTGTCTTATTGTCATTACCAATGAGGCTCGCTGTCTTCATTTCTCTAGGTTTATAAGGAGTTTGGAATTCAGATGTTCATCCTCCAAGTTTGTTCTTTTGCAAGGTTGTTTTCAAGCTGGGGTTTTTCATATTCACTGTGAGTTTCAGGATAAGCCCATTAATTAATGAAAACTCTGTTAGAGTTCTGTTGGTATTGCACGGGATCTATAGGTCTGTATGAGGAGAATAGACACCTGTATCTTCCATTGCATGAAGATGATTGTAGTGTGAATTCTAATTGGTCTTAATAATAAAATCTGGAGTCAGATATTAAGTGGTTGGAGCTATAAGATCAGAACAGCAGAGCAGCCAGACACTAGTTCTTTCCTCGACAAAATCCTCAGACCAAATGGAGAATCCAGTCTCTACAAGAACTCAGACTGAATGTCTGGAGCTCCTATCTCTTCCCACCTTATATTCCTCTCATTTTTCAGCCATATCCCTTTTAGTCTCAACCTCCCTAGTGCTGGGATAAAATCTGGAGTCAGATATTAAGCAGTGAAAGTTGAAAGATCAGCAGAAAGGAGCAGCCAGCTATGAGTTCTTTCCTTGACAAAATCCTCAGACCAAATGGAGTATCCTGTCTCTACAAGACCTCAGACTGAATGTCTGGAGCTCCTTTCTCTTCCCACTTTATATTCCTCTCTTTTCCCAGCCATATCCCTTTCAGTCTCAACATCCCTAGTGCTGGGATTAAAGGTGTGTGACACCAAAGCACTTCGATGAAAGATGTGTGTCACCACTGCCTGACTCTGTTTCTGTTTTGGCCTGGATTAATCTAATGTAGCCCAGGATGGCCTTGAACTCACAAAGTTCTGTTTCTTGAGTGTTGGGAAAGGAGCATGCCTGGAATCTCTGGCTGACTAGTGGTTATCTGCACACACTGAGACTCAGGCACGCTTTATTGTGATGGAAGAAACAAAATATCTCCACAATCGACGAATCTATACATCTTTACTCTCTCTCAACAATGATTTGTCCCTTTCAGTGTCTAGGCACTACAGAGAAGCAGGCAGATTGTTCCTAATTATTTCATATTTCCTGTTACTATCTCCAGTGACAGGGATTTTAAATTACAGCTTCCACACATTTCACTGTGGTCAGCTGTCTGTGTTAAGTTTAGACAGAGTTATTGATAAATCTTTTAGGTTAAAAATATTTAATTACATTCTCTATGATGAAAATGTCTTTGATGCTAACATATATTTGCTGTGTTTCAAATTCAGTACTTCGAATTCGCAAGTGAATTATGAGAAAAGAAACAAATGTCCGAAGAAGCAGCATAAGGTTAGGGCGCTTTGCAAATGCTGCCCAGGAACTAAACATAAGGGATGTCTTCAATGTCCCATCAGGGGACCCTGCAGCCACCCCTGATTTCTCTTGGGCCCCTTGGGATATTGCACTTTTGAAAAATAGTTAGGGATTCATCCCACTACATGACAGTTCCTAACTTTATTGTCTGACTTTCCTGCTATTTCTAATAGCAAAGGTAGACGGACTTGAGTTTTGGGGCTAAGAGACAGAATATCAATTCATTTTAAATGGGAAACTGCTTATGCAAGAGGCAATGACCAGACCCTGGATGAAAATAGGGCTGTGATCAGTCATTCTTTCAGCTTGAGTGAACAAAACACTTCTCTGCATCATCTTCAAGACTGAAGGGCAAACCAATTTGCCTTTGAATACATCTAATATGCCCACTAGTCCATGGCACTGCATACCCGGCTTCCAGCTGCCTGGGCTCCTACTTCATCTTCTCAAGGAATTCCCGAAGTCTTGGGTGCTTTAAAAGATATCTCCAACACAAAGATTTCTCACTTGAATCTCTAGAGAACACAAATGTCTGACTCTGTTGCTTTAATAAATTGCAAACAAGCAACCTCTATTTGTTCTTCCCTGGGTAGCCCCTCTGTCCCTTCATGCAAAGCCTTGGATGGTTCTGTTATCAGTAGCCTTGAAGCCTCAATAATGGGATGTTGTTGTCTCTCTTGCAAAAGAACAAACTGTCCCTCTGAATGGAGACATGCCACTCTCTCCCTGGTGAAGAGTTTGTCCAGTTGGGTCAGCCAACCAGAAGGCCAAAGGACCCCTTCTCCAAAATGGGGTCCTTCCGTGTTGCAATTGGGAGCGGCCGGGCTGTTGTGTCCCCGGCACCTGGCCGCCCACATTGCTAGCTTAATACCCGAAATAATTACATGGAAACTGTATTCTTTTAAACACTGCCTGGCCCATTATTGGCTAGCTCTTCTCGGCTAACTCTTGCACCTGGACTAGCCCATTTCTTATAAGGTGTGTATCACCCCAAGGTGTGCTTACCGGGGAGATTCTAGCCTGCGTCTGCCTGGCATGGGAACATCATGGCGACTCCTTTACTCAGCTTCCTTCTCCCAGAATCCTATTCTGTTTTCTCTGCCTACCTAATTTTCTTTCCTATGAGAGCCTAGGCAGTTTCTTTATTAATAAGTAATCACTCCCACATCATTTCCCCTTTTCTGTTTAACAAAAAAGAAAGGCTTTCATATCAACATAGTAAAATTACATATAGTAAAACAGTTATCAAGCAAGAATTACAGTTACAATATTTATATCTACTTTATCTTTTATCATAACTAAGGAAAACTATACCTATAACTAACCATTCTTCAACTCCATCAAAGACTCCAGAAGGATATAAAACTACCTAAGTAAACAAGAAATCAAATGCTCTAGAAATGACAGAGACATCTCGCTGCCTGGACAGGCACCCAAAGTTCTTTTGTACCGTTCTGGCCTCTATCTTCGGCCTTCAGGCCCACAGTATCCAGCAGACATTTCCATGAAGCAGGAAATTTCAAAGACAGTTCAGTCATTTTCTGCTGTGTCCTGCAGAATGTCTCATAGACTTTTTATGAAATAGGAACCCCGAAAGACCATCTCACCTTTAGGCAAGTTCAGCAGTCCTCTCTCTGTGGGTTCTTTGTGTCCAGTTTATGCATCAGTCCAGGCAAGAGTAGTTTCTTGCCTAAATGGTTATCAAACTCCATAACGATCCTCTTCGATGCCCATCTTCCTCTCGAAGTAGATTGGTGCTGCCAGGAGCAGACATGTCTCATTGTCATGAAAAACCCTAAGTTATTAAAACATTTAAATGCCATATTCTGCAGTCTTTGAAAGAAATGAAGAATGAATTATCTTAAATATATCTATGTACTTCTAAAAAATCTAACTAACATGACTACAAGCTTGACCATTATTGATGATTATCCATTAACAACCTATATATGTTACATTTTCAAATGAACTGCACAATCACAATACTTAATCAAGTTCAGAAATACATATACATGTAACAACATTGACCTTAAAATCCATACCAATGCAAATTATTTATATCTATATCATTTCCTCCCTTTAAATGTAAAAGAACTTTTATAAACAATATTTTGGGAACATGGGCGCAGTTTTTCCCTCCAAACTGGTTCCTGCTAAATGGGGGCATCGTTGATTAGATCTTTTATGGTGTAACTTGTGTGCCAGGGTCATCTCAGTTGGCAGTTGAGTGAAGTAATTTTTTGAGGGTGTTCACAGCAACCTTTCAGGAGGGCATGGTCTATCATACCAAATTGGGATAGAAGAAATCCACAGGGTCTCATCCTTTGTGAAAACAAAAGAAGACCCTTTCCAGAGCATCATATCCTTAGACCCAAATTCTGAAGTCATACCCTCATGATATCCATTTTGGTTCCATTTGCCAGCCCATATAATGAAATGATTCTCTGTATTTAGCTCCTTTACAGTCAAAAATTTTAAAGAAAACACAATGTAAATAATCCAGACTCTCTGTGAATTTTCCATTTTTACGTGGCTTATTTTTACTTTGTTTCTCTTAACCTATAAACTATCTGTATTATGTCTCTTTAAAGACTTTGCCCCCCATTTTTTAAGGGCATTAACTTTATTCTTTCTCTCTCTATTTTTTTCTCTGTCAAGCCTACGTACATTCATCCAACATTATGATCCATTTATTGGTCTGTCTGGATCTGTTTTATTTTTTTTAATTTATTTATTTATTTATTTTATTTTTCTCCATTAACAGCTTCAACTGGGTGTGGGGCAACAGAACCAATCCCAGTACAACCATGGGTGTGGGGTTCCCCATAGTCTCCCCAGGGCGATAGTTCCTGCAATGATCTCTAGGGGGAAACAGCTCCCAACAGATCCCCTCCCCCCTCCCATACAAAGGCAGGCAGCTATCAAGTGGAGAGCACCAGTCAGAGTCAACCATGGTGTCAGAGCAAAGGAGAAGGGACTGAGACAAGGAGAGACCCTCCTCTCGAGTGGTGAAGTAATCCCTCTCTCCTGGGAACAGAGGGGTGCCCGATGACTACTAGGTCAAGTGGGGACCAGGCCTTTTTTTTCCCCTTACCCTTCCTAGGGTTCCCAGGGCCCTGCCTTAGGTTGGGGGATTATCCTGCCATAAGTCGCCCGTCCTTGGAGCTCCTCAAGTAAAAGGCATCTAGCAGGATTAAAGCAAGCAGATCACAGGGTACCCTGTCTTAGGCCATGTGGAGAGCACCCTCATACCTGAACCATGTCATGTTGAGCCGGTTTCTACAACCTCTGTATGGTGTGCTCTTCAGGCGAGGATCCACATTAACTCCCGTCATTGGGCCCCTGCGTCTGTCATTAATGAAAAGACTCTGAAGAGCTCCTCAAACAAAAGATATAATGATATAGTTTTGGCACCAGTAACTCCATCTCCAGATAAGAAGAAAGGGCTTTTTACCAACCCAGTATTCACCTTTTAGTCTGGCCTATGGAATGACCACATTCCTAAGTGCCTACTCCACATAAAGTTACGTGTGCTGCCTGCCAAAAAATTAGGGCAGTGTAAAAGGGATCAAAATCCAAAATTTTAAACATATGCATTAAAACCAAACACTTTACAACATGTGTCAAACTTTACCCATTATCTATAAGCAGTTACAAATATCATTAGCTCAAATTCAGTGGGAGTACAATGACCTACATTGTTGTTATCATATATTGCCAGTTCCAGCCTCTGGGCAACAGTCACAGGAACCCCCAATTTTCCCCCTTCTTAAGTGAAGAGAGGTTAATATTTTAATTAAAATGAGTTCTGTGTCCCAAGGTTTAAAGCAGTCTGATGTTTAGTCTGCAACTCAGCTCCAAAGCAGACCAGAGTTCAAGCTGCAGAAGCAGTTTAGCATTTGTGCTCCTGGACAGGTGGGGTAGCCAGGGTGAGGCGAGCTGGCTTCAGGTACATGGAGCACATCCTGGCCCTTATGTTAGCCGGGTCTCCCTGGATTCTGGGGGCTGGGTGACACCATGCAGAGTGGTGTAGCTGGTTGTGTCAGCAGGCACTCCTTTCCTTGGGGGTAGGGAAGACCGGACCAAAGATCTCTCCTCAATCACCTCTGGAAGTCTGGAACTCTTCTGTGTCCGCAGCCTCGACATCACGTTCAGAATTCATTTTCTTTCTGTGAAAAAAGCACAAACACATCCTCGACCCCAAATATATATAGGTCGGGTTTTTTCATGATGCATTGCAAGGGCTTTTCACCTTGTCTTAGCAAAGGTCAGCTTGGTGTCAACAAGCCAGATCCGTTTGCATCAGGATCTGCTGTCAACTTGTATGAATTGCTTTGAAGGAGCCTTGTTATGCTCCATATTTTTTATTATAATTAGCCATATATGCAGTTCCTCCCTTGGAAGAGCCAATTGTAAAATTTAGCATAAAATCCTTTAAGGGATTTTTTGCTATAGCTTTAGCAAAATACAGGTGCATAAATTGTAGCAATGATCTGGGAAAAGACCATTGTTTTTGGCCTTTGAATTTAGCAAAGGCAAATATCCAGGAATCAATCTTAAAAATTATCAATGAGTCTACTGTTTAGTATAAGAAACCTTGATCCTAGTCAAAATTTTGTTAAACCATTATCCAGATTCTATCCTGTCCTATTATATCAGACAGGCTACTGGTTTAAATTAAGAACTTAATATCTTAACAAGCAAAACTGATAAGATTTAGCCATAAGCCTCATTTTTTATAAAACTGTTGTAGAATAAGTTTTACATTTAATATACACACTTGCCATATCTGAATTATAATTAATATACTGTATTTGTTGATTATTGTATACTTTATCTGTTGATTTATACTTTACCTGCTTGAGTACCTGTTAGGCAGCTGTTTTAAGCTCTCTATTGGAAACTGTTTTTTGTAAGAATTTTACCTAGCAGCTCAAGGTCTCCTATAAGAATATTATCACTAGAGCTTTAACCATTGGACATCCAACCAAAAGTTTGTAAGCTATCCTTTTTTTTTTTAGTTTTTTTTATATTGGGAAAAAAGAGAAATTTCTGCCTCCTCCCCGACTCCCATTTCCCTCCCCCTCCTCCCACTCCTCCCCGCCTCCCCCCTCCTCCCCCTCCTTATCCAGACCGAAGTGCAGTCAGGGTTCCCTGCCCTGTGGGAAGTACAAAGTCCTCCCCCCTCAATCCTGGTCTAGGAAGGTGAACATCCGAACTGGCTAGGCTCCCACCAAGCCAGAACATGAAGTAGGATCAAAACCCTGTGCCATTGACCTTGGCTTTTCAGCAGCCCTCATTGGGTTCACCTTCTTATTTAGCTTCTTTAGTATCACAGAATATAGACTCAATGACCACAATTTGTGACTAGAAACCAATTATGAGTGAGTACATCCCATGTTCCTCTTTTTGGGTCTGGGATACCTCACTCAGGATAGTGTTTTCTATTTCCATCCATTTGCATGCAAAATTCGAGAAGTCATTGTTTTTTACTGCTGAGTAGTACTCTAGTATGTAAATATTCCACACTTTCTTCATCCATTCTTCCACTGAGGGACATCTAGGTTGTTTCCAGGTTCTGGCTATAACAAACAATGCTGCTATGAACATAGTTGAACAAATGCTTTTGTCATGTGATAGGGTATCTCTTGGGTATATTCCCAAGAGTGGTATTGCTGGGTCCAGAGGTAGGTTGATCCCGACTTTCCTGAGAAACCGCCACACTGATTTCCAAAGTGGTTGCACAAGATTGCATTCCCACCAACAATGGATGAGGGTACCCCTTCCTCCACAACCTCTCCAGCAAAGACTATCATTGGTGTTTTTGATTTTAGCCATTCTGACAGGCGTAAGATGATATCTCAATGTTGTTTTGATTTGCATTTCCCTGATCGCTAAGGAAGTTGAGCATGACCTTAAGTGTCTTTTGGCCATTTGGAATTCTTCTGTTGAGAATTCTCTGTTCAGCTCAGTGCCCCAATTTTTAATTGGGTTATTTAGCATTTTAAAGTTTAGTTTCTTGAGTTCTTTATATATTTTGGAGATCAGGCCCTTGTCTGTTGCTGGGTTGGTGAAGATCTTCTCCCAATCAGTAGGTTGCCTTTTTGTCTTAGTGACAGTATCCTTTGCTTTACAGAAGCTTCTCAGTTTCAGGAGGTCCCATTTGTTCAGTGTTTCCCTTAATGCCTGTGCTTCTGGGGTTAAACATAGGAAGCGATCTCCTGTGCCCAACTGTTGTAGGGTACTTCCCACTTTCTCTTCTATCAGGTTCAGTGTGTAAAGATTGATATTGAGGTCTTTGATCCATTTGGACTTGAGTTTTGTGCATGGTGATAGATATGGGTCTATTTTCATTTTTCTACAGGTTGAAATCCAATTGTGCCAGCACCATTTGTTGAAGATGCTTTCTTTTTTCCAATGTATGTTTTTAGCTCCTTTATCAAAAATGAGGTGTTTATAGGTTTGTGGGTTAAAATCCGGGTCTTCTGTACGATTCCATTGATCGAGTTCTCTGTTTTTATGCCAGTACCAGACTGTTTTCATTAATGTAGCTCTGTAATAGAGTTTGAAGTCAGGGATGGTAATGCCTCCAGATGTTCCTTTATTGTATAAGATTTTTTTGGCTATCCTGGGTTTTTTGTTTTTCCATATAAAGTTGATTATTGTCCTCTCAAGATCTGTGAAGAATTTTGATGGGATTTTGATGGGAATTGCATTGAATCTATAAATTGCTTTTGGTAGAATTGCCATTTTTACTATGTTGATCCTCCCAATCCAAGAGCAGGGGAGGTCCTTCCATTATCTGGTATCCTCTTCAATTTCTTTATTCAATGCCTTAAAGTTCTTGTCAAATAAATCTTTCACTTCCTTGGTTAGCGTTACCCCAAGATATTTTATGCTGTTTGTGGCTATCGTGAAAGGTGATGCTTCTCTGATTTCCCTCTCTGTTTCCATATCCTTTGTGTAAAGGAGGGCAACTGATTTTTTGGAGTTGATCTTGTATCCGGCCACATTACTAAAGGTGTTTATCAGCTGTAGGAGTTCTTTGGTGGAGTTTTTGGGGTCGCTTATATACACTATCATATCATCTGCAAATAACGAAAGTTTAACTTCTTCCTTGCCAATTCGAATCCCCTGATCCCCTTATGTTGTCTTATTGCTATTGCTAAAACTTCAAGCACTATGTTGAAGAGGTATGGAGAGAGTGGACAGCCTTGTCGTGTTCCTGATTTTAGCGGGATGGCTTTGAGTTTCTCTCCGTTCAGTTTGATGTTAGCTGTCAGCCTGCTGTAAATAGCTTTTATTATATTTAGGTATGACCCTTGTATCCCTAATCTCTCCAAGACTTTTATCATAAAGGGATGTTGAATTTTGTCAAAAGGTTTTTCAGCATCTAAAGAAATGTTTCTCTTAACCTATAAACTATCTGTATTATGTCTCTTTAAAGACTTTGCCCCCCCCATTTTTTAAGGGCATTAACTTTATTCTTTCTCTATTTTTTTTCTCTGTCAAGCCTACGTACATTCATCCAACATTATGATCCATTTATTGGTCTGTCTGGATCTGTTTTATTGTGAATCTGTAATTTTTTAATGTCCAGGAGCAGTTCTTAAAAACTTAAGTTGCATCCTGTAGGGGTAATATGGTACGCCCTGTGTTCGGCCCAGTCGAAACCTTAATGTGCTCTTATCACAGTAATTACGGTAGTTAATGGCGGCACAGCACAGAAAGTCAGCATTTTAAAACAGCCAGTTTTTTCCTGTTGTTGAGTCAGGACAATTTTTCGCAGCACGCAACCCAGAAACAGCAAAAGGCTGTCTTAAATTTTTTCTCTGTCCTTTTAAAGTCCTCTCAGGTTTAAGTGGAGTTTATTGGCATGTTGGGCACCACCTGTTGCAATTGGGAGCAGCCGGGCTGTTGTGTCCCCGGCACCCGGCCGCCCACATTGCTAGCTTAATACCCGAAATAATTACGCGGAAACTGTATTCTTTTAAACACTGCCTGGCCCATTATTGGCTAGCTCTTCTCGGCTAACTCTCATACCTGGACTAGCCCATTTCTTATAAGGTGTTTATCACCCCAAGGTGTGCTTACCGGGGAGATTCTAGCCTGCGTCTGCCTGGCATGGGAACATCATGGCGACTCCTTTCCTCAGCTTCCTTCTCCCTGAGTCCTATTCTGTTTTCTCCGCCTACCTAATTTTCTGTCCTATGAGAGCCTAGGCAGTTTCTTTATTAATAAGAAATCACTCCCACATCACTTCCACTTAAGCCACACTAGAAAGCTAAAGGGGCCATACTGATCCATCTTCCAGGAGGTAATCTGCCTTCCCTTACCGTACCCCTGCCCCTCCAGCAGTCTCCCACAGAGATGTAGTCTCTCAAGCTCTTGAATCTGGCCACTTTACTTCTCTTCTCCAGTTTTTTTTTTGCGTTGGAATATTTTGCCTGCATTGATGTCTGTGTCCCATGCAGGTGCCAGTTATCCAAGCAGATCAGAAAAGACATCTGATCCCCTGTACTGGAATGGTTGTGAGCCTCCTGGTGGGTGCTGGGAACCTGACGCAAGTTCTCTGCAAAAACAAGTGCTCTAAAGGCATCAGGGTTTCTCTCTTAAACTCTAAGGACTTCTTCATCCAGCGTCTAGAGAGAACACTCAGTGATTAAGAGCACTTCATCTTTTTTCTTTTTTTATTGTTTTTATTAAGCTCTACATTTTCTCTGTTCTCCACTCTTCCTCCTCTCTCCGCTTCTATCCTGTGCTTTGACCCGCATGCTCCCAGTTTTTGGTTTTGTTTTTTTTTTTAAGAGATCTCATCTTGTCCACCTTCCTATGAAGGTTTATGTATGTCTCTCTTAGGGTCCTCTTTGTTCTCTAGGTTCTCTGGGATTGTGAGTTGTAGACTGCTTTTTCTTTATGTCTTAAACCCATTACTGAGTGTGTACATACTATATTTCTCTCTCTGGCTCTTGCTTACTTCACTCACTATGGTTTTTTCTAGATCCATCCATTTGTCTGCAAATTTCAAGATGTCGTTCTTTTTAACACCCAAGTAGTACTCCATTTTTTAAATGTACCACATTCTTGTTTGTCATTCTTTGGTTGAGGATCATCTAGGTTATTTCCAGGTTCTGGCTATGACACATAATGCTGCTGTGAACATAATAAAGCACATGTCCTTGTGTTATGATTGAGCATCTTTTGGGTATATAACCAAAAGTGGTATTGCTGTCTTGAGGTGAATTGTTTACTAATTTTCTGAGAAATCCCCATACTGATTTTCAAAGCAGCTGTAAAAAGTTTGCACTCCCACCAGAAATGGAGGACCATTCCCCTTACCCACATCCTCTCCAGCATAAAATATCATCACTGTTTTTGATCTTGGTCCTTCAAACATGTGTAAGATGGAATCTCAGAGTTGGTTTTATTTGCATTTTTCTGATGAGCTGTTGATCTTCTAGAAGACCCTTGGTCAGTTCTCAGAAGCCAAATACAGGATTATAAGCATGCGTTAAACTCAGTTTCTGGAAATCAGACACTCTCTTCTCACCTCTTCCAGCACCATCCACCCAAGGGCTGTACATGTGTGCATGCAGGCAAAATACCCATACACATCGAAGAGCATAAATAAATCTAAACTTTTACTGTCATCAAATACTCATTTAGTATTTTAAAATCACATTATTAATGAAACCCAGAACCTCAAGAGGATTTGCTGATTTTTCTGGAATCAATATACCTTTTTAAAATGATTGTTTGTGTTTTTGTTTCTTGAGGCAGGCTTCCTCTGAGGAATAGCCTTGTCTGTCCTGGAACTCACTTCGTAAACCAGGCTGGCTTCAAACTCTTACAGATCTCCCTACCTCTGCCTCCTCAGTGCTGGGATTAGAGGCATTCACCATGGCAGACTTAAATATGTCTTAAAATATATGATAAAGATGAGATGAACTATTTGTTTCTTTGGGGTTTTTCTCCTCATAGTATAAAACATTTGATTATTTTTTAAAAAATCCATAATTGTCTGACACAGAAAAGTTGAGGAAGTCTGGCAATTTGGTATTGAGATCTGAGTATCAGTAATGGGGTCAATAACTCTTCTCTTCTTAGTTCTTAAGTCTCTTTATGAACATGTGTGGGTTTAGTTTCTTTCATTTATATTCCCCACAAATACACACACATGTCACTCTTTTCTTTTGGGTTACTCTCCACTTTAAAGAACACAGTTGTAAACCTTTAATTCTTATTCATTTTCACATGTAAGTAAATCCCTTGCAGTATTTGTGTTCAGAGTTTGCACACTGATAAAACAGTGGTGATGCTACCAATCAGCTGGCTAAATGCCATTTGTTTCACCTGCATAGAAATCACTGTGGGTAGATTGGGAGGCTGTCAAGTTCTGATAGATGTCAGAATCTCCTTCACACTGCACTTGACAGCTGCCAACCAAGACTGTATGCACATTGGTATAGAAACAGGGTCCTCTGCCCTTTAAGTATTATGAACTTGTGGTCCTAGAACGTTCATATTGCTCAGTTCTTTGTTCCAACTTGCACCACAGCTTCAGGGCAGTCCAAGTACCATGGCTCCTCCATCCCTTATAGTAACCACTGGTACAGTTCTTCTGTAGGTCCAGGGCTCAGTGCTACTTAACCCTTAATACAAGATGGCACTACAAGTCTGAGCCCCAGCTTCTAAGACCCTTGACCCTCTCCACAACCAAGAACTGGACAGAGCTCCAGGAGTCCTGTTGAAGAGAGAGAGGAGGGATTGCTCAAGCCACTTTGGTCAAGGTCACTCACAGAGACAGCACAGCTGAGCTGGTGGGAGCTCAAGGACTCTGTTCCTGTAGCTAGGGAGCTTGCAAGTGACTGACCTAGGCCCCCTCATGTGTGTGAGAGTGTAGCCTGGTCTTTTTGCAGGACCCCTAACAATGGGATCAGGACCTGTACCTGATGTGGCCCCTGGCTCTCTGGAATGTATCCCCATGATGGTTGCCCTATCCAGCCTTGAGGTAGGGGGAGGAGCTTGGTCCTGCCTCAAGTTGATGTGCCAGGCTTTGTTGACTCCCTTTGGAGGCCTGCCCCTTTCTTACCAGACAAGGAGGAAAAATGGGTGAGTGAAGTAGAGGGGGTGGGTAGAAAAAAGAGGAGAGGAAGGAGGGGAAACTGTGGTTGGTACGTAAAATAAATGAATGAATGAATAAATAAATAAGTGAATAATAGAAATATTCTTGACCCCGAAATATATGGATAACCCAGTGGACCCCTCCACACACTAGGACTTTCATTTTCTCTTTCCTGTGACCTTACAGCTCTTCTCTTTCAATATCAACCCTCCTTGCTCTCTTGACCCCTTTATATTTCCCATGCCCTTCTATCTTTCCTGGCCCCTTCAGATTTTTCAGCTGTTGCTCGTCAGCTGTGAGAAAGCTGGTTGATTTGATGCTTCTCCTACTTGGCCTTTCCTCCCCACTGTCACTGCCAATCCGCTGTCCTCTGTCTGCCTGTCCCTGTCTCCCTGTCCCTTGCCCACATCTGTCTCAGGCTCCTTCTTTGAGATACAAAGTCACATAGCCCAGGTGAGCATTTAAACACGACCATGATGCTTCCCTTGCTGAGAGCCATGATTCCAAGTGAGATCCACCTTAATTTGTTCTGCTGGTGTTTTCTCCATCCCATCCGCTATGCTACTGAAACTGGTAAGGAAATACAAAGCAAGAGAAACCTTTTCTGGTGTCTAAGGCTGCAACACCAGGTCACACAATGCAGGAGAGCTTCTTCCTGCCAAGCCTGAACAACCCGATTATACAGTATAAAATGGATTCGGGGACCAATTCCAACCATGTGGCAGAAACAATCACAATCTTGCCTCTTAGCATCAACCATCATCACTCAGGTTTGTGCTGTGTCCCAGGGCAGCCTTACCTCTTAAAACCAATCACAGTCACTGAGACTTTGCTTTGAAAGCAGTCACAGCCTTGTTTCTTAGCACCAGACACTACAGCAACTCCCTTAGGCCATCACGAAATGGGCTATCCTCTTTCTTATGGTTAACTATTCCAGACCCTCCTCAGTTGTACTGAGGCCTGTGATAACAGTAAACCTGATGCAAACAGTTTCAAATCATCCAGGCTAGGGTCATACCCTCTGACTAGCACAAATCAATTGTGGACTTGGGGGAGTTTTCTCAAGGTATCTGTGAAGAGTTCAAGACTGTTAGTGATGACTTGAGTAGTCTGCCTAGTTGTTTGATTGACAGTCCTCAAGGCAGGCAGGGCACCAATGAGAGTTCAACAGTTACCAATTAAGTTGGCACATGCTTTATCATCTTTGCTAACAGGAAGTAAAGAGTAGTAAGTATTTTTACAATCATAACTCAATGAATAACAACAGTGATTTAATAAAAAAAAACAAAGCTGACCTCAATGAGGATAAGCCTCTCTTATCTCAATCAAGGGAAGCTTTGTCAGACAGGTTTTTTGCATCTCATAGTTCCTTCTCCTAGTCAGGAAGTTCCTGACAAGGCACTGTGACTTAAGCCAAGAGAGTATTGGTGAACAAGGGACCCAAATGTGACAAGCATCATTGTTCTGGCAGGAAGGACCTGGTGTCTTAGTTATTCTTTTACTGCTGAGATAAAACACCACAAACAAAGCAAATTAAAAAAGAAAGTTTTACAATGTGTTGGACTCACACATTCGGAGGGTTACAGTCCATAATATCTGAGAAAAGGCTTGGCACTAGGAAGAGCTGAGAGCAGTTAACATCTTGGCCCACAAAGAGAAGGAAGATAGAGACCCTGGGAATGGCAGGATCAAGGATACAAGGGCCATATCTAAACATAAGAAAGGCAATATACATCAAGGAAACATCCAACATCAAATTAAGAGAACCACAAAGCCATTCCAACAACATGGGGAATAAGAAAAGATTTCCTCTCATTTCCCCCCCCCTCCCCCACTCAACTCCCCCTCTCTCATAGTCCAGAAGAGCAGTCAGGGTTTTCTGCTCTGTGGGGAGTCCAAGGACCTCCCACCTCTTTCCAGGGCTAGTAAGGTGAATATCCAAACACCTCAGGCTCCCACAAAGCCAGTATGTGCAATAGGATCAAAAACCAGTGCCATTGTTCTTGACTTCTCAGCAGGCCTCATTGTCTGCTATGTTCAGCAACTCCGGATTAATCCCATGCTTTTTCAAACCCAGTCCTTTGTGAGTTCCTGATAGAACATCCCCATTGTCTCAGTGTGTGGCGGGGAGGAGAAAGAAAACTTTAATAAATAATAAAAAAAGACTTAGACTTGTTAGAATAAAATATTTATTAAAACATCTTGCATACATTGTTGCTTAATATTGTTTATGCTGGTTGTAATTCTAATCTTATATTTGATAACTGTTTCTAGTGAACATAGTTTTGTATTGGGATTGGAACTCTGTTATTTTAACAAAAGGGGGAGGTGCTTTGGTGGTGTCTTTAAGATACCACTTGGGCATGGTCTCTTATACTATAAATGCAGTTGTTAAGCCTGTGCTCATCTCTTTTCTGGTTTTCACTTCTGGCTGCTATATTCAGTTCCTGTTCCCTGTTCATGTAGAGGATTGTAATCTAGGACAGTGATCTGTAACTCTCCCCTAAATAAGTAACCCATTAAATTATATGTAATTCTGAAAAAAAAGATTTCCACAATCTCCGTATCTGTTGAATATAGTACTTGAAGACGTAGTGAAGATTTAGTCATGATTTTGTGAAATTTGTGAAATCTCTCCCATATGCTGCAAGACTGTTTTCTATCTATAGAACATTATCCATTGTCAGACTATGTGATGTGTAAGACTCCTCTGTGTGCTGTGATTACCATTAATGAATAAAGAAACTGCTTTGTAGTTATACCAAGACAGAACCTAGGTAGGCAGGGAAAGCTACTGAATGCTGAAAAGACAAAGTCAGAATCAGGGAGAAGCCATGGAGCTGGTGCCAGAGACAAATGTGCTGAAAATTGTCTGGTAGGCCACGACCTCGTGTTAATGCACAGATTAATGAAGATGGGTTAAATTAAGATGTAAGAGTTAGCCAGTAAGAACCTAGAGCTAATGGGCCAAGCAGTGATTTAAATAATACAGTTTCTGAGTAATTATTTTGGGGCTAAGCAGCCGTTAAACAACAAGCAGCTCACTCCCTCCAACAATTATATGACTGATATTTTTGATATTTCATCAGACAGAGGGCTGATATCCAAAATATACAAAGAACTCAAGAAATTGGTCATCAAAAGAACAAATAATCCACTAAAAAATAGGGTACAGACCTAAACAGAGGACTGTCAACAGGGGAATTTTAATGGCTGAAAGACATTTAAGGAAATGTTCAACATCTTTAATCATCAGAGAAACACAAATCAAAACAACTCTGACATTCCATCTTACACCTGTAAGAATGTCCAAGATCAAAAACACTGATGACAAGTTATGCTGGAGAGGATGTGGGGTAAAATGAACACTCCTCCATAGCTGGTGGGAGTGCAAACTGGTATAGCTGCTTTGAAAATCCGTATGGTGATTTCTCAAAAAATTAGGAAACAACTTATCACAAGACCCGGCAATAGCACTTTGGGGAATATACCCAAAGGATGCTCAATCATTCCTCAGGGACATGTGCTCAACTATGTTCATAGCAGCATTATTTGTCATTGTCATAATGTGGAAACAACCTAGATGTACCCCAATTGAAGAATGGATAAAGAAAATGTGGTACAAAATAATGACATCTTGAAATTTGCAGGAAAATGGATGGATCTAAAAAAAAAACACAGTGAGGTCACCCAGACTCAGAGAGAAAACTATAATATGTATTCCCTTATAAGTGGCTTTTAGACATAAATCAAAAGACCCTAAGAGAAACATACATGAATCTTCACAGGAAGGTGAAAGAGACAAGATCTCCTGAGTAAATTGTGAGTGTGGAGTTCATGGGAGAGGGTAGAAGGGAAGAGAGGAGGAAGAGACGTGAGCATAGAAAATGTATAGCTCAATTAAAAACAATATAAATGGAGTGTTGCAAATGGTGAATTATCATATTTATGTAAGGAATATTCTTGTATGTTTGTATTTCATTTATCATATATAAAGAATAATGTTTATTATTTTGTCTTGCATTCTACTTTCTCCATGTTCTAAGTGCTGAGACTGTAGGCATGTCCCACCAGTCTTGGCTAAGAGGATTTGGGGGGTGGGTTCTATTGTTTTTTAAATTGATCAATTTGTTTTTTAAAATTTCATTTGCCATTAGAACCACAATTCTCCCTCCCACTCTCCTCACACTCCCCTTCCCTCCGCACTCCAGCCCACAACTCCTCTACCCCTCCCACAGGGTAAGGGAACATTAATTTGTGGCAGGACCAAGTCCCTCCTCCCTGAGTTAAGTATAGCATCACATCTCAACACAGAGATTGGGCACCAACAAACTATTCCACACAACAGAGACAGATCCATATCCCACTGCTGGGGGCCCCATCAGATAGTCCAAACTTCTCAACTATATCTCCACATACAGAAGGCCCATCTGAGTCCATCAATTCCTCTGTCATGATAGTTGGAGTAGTCACCAATCTGATAATAGAGGAAGGCCGGTTCAGGAACCCTCTACACTACTGCTAGGAGTCTTAGCTGGGGTCATCCTTGTGGATTCTTGGGAATTTCCTTAGCACCTGGTTTCTCCCTAAAACCATAATGACTTTTTCTATCAAGTTACCTCTTTCATTGCTTTCCCACTTCATTCTATATGACCATCCTGTTCCCTCATGTTCTCCTTCCCCATTGCCTCTGCTTCACCACCACCTCATCCCCAATTTACCCAGGTGATCTCATCTAATTCCCATTCCCAAGGTGATCCATGCATCCCTCCTTGGGGCTTCCTTGTTACCTAGCTTCTCTGGAGCCCTGGATTACAGCCTGGTTATCCTTTGCTTTACATGTAATACCCACTTAGAAGTGAGTACATACCATGTTTGTATTTCTGAGTCTGGGTTAACTCACTCAAAATTTTTTTTCTAGTTCCATCCATTAACCTGCAAATTTCATAATGTCATCTTTCTAAAATAAGAATAATACTCTCTTATATAAGTATGCAGCATTTTCTTTATCCCTTATTCTATTGTGAGTCATCTTGGTTGTTTCAAATTTGGGGCTATTGGGAATAGAGTGGCAATGAACATGGAATAGCTAGTGTCCTTCTGGTAGGTTGAATTGTCCTTGGGGTATGTGCCCCAAGTGCTATATGTGGAATATGAGGTATTTTGAGTCCCATCTGGAGTACAAGTATTGAAGAGATCAGGATACAAAGAACCTATTTAGACACAATAAAAACAATTTACAGCAAACTGACAGCCAGCATCAAATTACATGGAGAGAATCTCAAAGTGATTCGACTAAAATTAGGAAGAAGTCAAGGATGTCCACTCTCTCTGTATCTTTCAATATAGTATTTGTTGACCTAGCTAGAGCAATAAGACAACAAGAGGAGACCAAGGGATACAAATTGGAAAGGAAGAAAAGTTAAACTTTTATTATTTGCAGATGATATGATAGTACATGTAAGTGACCACAAAAACTCTACCAGAGAACTCCTACAGCTGATAAACAGCTTCAGTAATATGGCAGGATACAAGATCAACTTAAAACAATCAGTAGCCGTCCTATATACAAGTGATAAAGGGGTCAAGAAAGAAATCAGAGAAACATCACTTTTTGCAAAAGCCACAAATATAAATTTTCTTGGGGTAACTATAACTAAACAACTGAAACACCTGTATGACAAGAACTTTAAGTCTCTAAAGAAAGAAACTGAAGAAGATATCAGAAAATGGAAAAATCTCCCATGCTCATGGATGCTCTTGGATAGGTAGGACCAAAATAATATAAACAACAATCTTACCAAAAACATTCTAAAGATTCAAAGCAATGCCCATAAATCCAAACACAATTGCTCACAGACTTATAGAACAATATTCAACTTCATATGGAAAAACAAAAACCTCAGAATAATTAAAACAATACTGTACAATAAAAAAAACTTCCAGAGGCATCAACATCCCTGACTTAAAACTTCAACATACAGCTATAGTAATAAAAAACAATTTGGTATTGGCATAAAATCACACACATGGAACAATGCAATCAAATAAAAACGCTGGCATTAATTCACACACCTGTGAACACCTGCTTTTTGACAAGGAAGTCAAAATATAAAATGGAAAATGGAAGTATCTTTAACAAATGGTGCTGGATAACTGGTGTCAACATGTAAAAGATTACAAATAGATAAAAATCTTCAGCCATACACAAAACTTAAGTCACAGTGGATCAATGACCTCAACATAAATCCAGGTGCTCTGAACCTGATAGAGAAAAAGTCGAAAGTATCCGTGAACACATTGACACAGGAGACCACTTCATAAATATAACAGAAGTAACACACTGAGAACAACAACCAATAAATGAGACCTCCTGAAACTGAAAAGCTTCTGTAAGGCAAAGGACACAGTCAATAAGACTAAATGACAGCCCACACAATGTGAAAAGGTCTTCACCAATCCCACATCTGACAGAAGACTGATCCCCAAAATATATAAAGAACTGAAGAAATGAGGCTCAAAATACCAAACAATCCAATTAAACATGGGCTATAGAGCTAAACAGATAATTCTTTACAGGACAATCTCAAATTGACAAAAGACATTTAAGGAATTGCTGAACATCCTTAATAATCAAAAAAAACATAAATTAAAATACCATCCAACATCTGTCAAAATGACTAAGATAAAAATTATGAGGACAACTTATGTTGAAGAGGATGTGGAGTTAGGGGAACTCTCCTCCACTGCTGGTGGGAGTAAAACCTGTACAGCCACTTTTGAAATCAGTATGGTGGTTTCTCATTAGATTGGGAATCAGTCTACCTCAAGACCCAGCTATATCACTTTTGGCCATTTTTTGATTGTTTGTTTTTGTTGTTGTTTGGTTTTCTAATGTTGCTTGACTGCTTAGTCAATGTTTTGGAGAAAAATCTTGCAGTTTTCTGCCATAGTTAGATGGCCTATTTTAGACATTCCTCTGAAAAGAATTACATTATATTCCAGAGACCTACTGTATATCCCTAGCTATGTCTTCATGGTAGATCCTAAACTCACTGATATAATACAATATTCCTAACAAGAGATAGTTTATTTCCAAAAGTGAGTTCTGCCAATTGGCTGAGTCCCCACTTAGGTCATCTTAGTTCTGCTTCTCAGTTGGTAGCCTTCTAAGGAAGGCCTTTTGCTTTGAGTGAAAGCGAGGTGAGAAGGGATGCCTTTCCCGTGTTCAGGGACAGTGGTACAGCAAGGTTGTGTTAGAAGCACGAAGTCATGATAGCTATCCTGATACATTTCTTATTTCCCCCTATGTTTAAAAGACACATTTTTCTTGTATAATATATTCTGATTAGAGTTCCCTCTCCCTAAAACCTCCCCAGTTTCTCCCCTCCTCCCATGACATCCAGATCCACCTCCTTTCTGATTCTTATTAGAAAACAATGGGCTCCTAAGAGATAAAAAATAACATCATTAATTAGAATAAGATAAAATACAACTATCACATAGATGTGTCCTTAAAGTATGGTAAAGTGTCCTTGGGGTATATAATGAAAGTGCTTTATTTGGAATTTGAGGTAGATTGATTACCATCTGGAGTACAAATCCCTCTAAATAGACTCACAGAAACTCAAAGAGACCGAAGCAGCAACCATGAGGCAGGCATGGGTGTGCACCAGGTCTTCAATGTGTATATTATCTCTTTCAGTATTTTAGGAGAACTTTTATTTGTATTATTGTGGGGCTGTTGAGTGTGTAAACAAGTGGGTCACTGATTCTTGGGTCTTCTTGTTGGCTCTTTTACTCCTGTTCTTTTGCCTCATCCAATTTCTATTTGATAATTGTGATTTAAAGCCTTATTCTAATTTATTTTGGTGTGCTTTGCTGTTATCTCTTAGAAGCCTGTTATTATCTACTGAGAGACAGAAACAGAATGGATCCTGATAGAAGGGAAGGGGCAATGGAACTGGGAGGAATAGACTGAAGGGAAATTCTAATCAGGATAGATTACGGGGAAAATCTATTATCGATAAAAATGGCAGGAAGATTCCCTAAGGAAAGGTAACACAAAAGAATCATGGCTCACAGAGATACACTGACTCATATTTTGTTACTTCTAGGTCATTTGGTTATCAGTACTTATCCACCAACATCTCAAATCTAGACCACAATCAGCACTGAGATGTTATTGCTTCTTCCATTGCCCTCATTTACCTTTGCTTCCATCCCTCCATCCCTCTTTTTTTGCTTTTGTCTTTATTTAATTTAGGTAGCTCTCAGTCTCCCATGCTAGCTCTACCTGTTTGCCATTACTCCTTGTCTTTATCTAGAAGTTATATATTAAAGCTCTGTTTTATTATCATTCTTTGTAGTAGTCCAATAATTGTTGAGGTTAAGCAATGTCTTATGTGGACTCGGTTTTCTATAGTCTGGCATCTTCTCAGGTACTATTTTAATTATTTCCAGTTGAAGAGTGGGAGGAGTGAGAATATGAGCAAAGAGGTAAAGAACATAATGGGGACACCCACTGAAACAGTTTACTTGAGATGATGTGAGCTCACCAACTCTGGCCAGACAGGGAAGGAACCAGCATAGGACCAAGCTGGACCCTTTGAATGTGGGTGACAGTTTATGGCTGGGGCAGACTGTAGGGCCACTGGCTGTGACACCAGGATTTATCCCTGCTGCTGGTGCTAACTGTTCGGAAAACATTCTCTTTGGGTGGATACCTTGCTCAGCCCGGATATAGTGGGGAGGGCCTTGCTCCTTCCTCTGGGCAATGTGCCTTACCCTCTCTGAGGACTGGATGAAGGTGGGGGGGTTGTAAATGGAGGTAATGGGCAGAGGAGAGCGAATAGAAACTTGGATTGGTATGTAAATGAAAAAAAGTTAGATTGTTTTCTTTTAAAAAATACTCACATTTTTCACTCAACTGAACATACAAACAGTATTTATTTAATGATTTTGTATATTGAGACATATACTAGATGATGTGTGAAAAGGGGGACATATTTCAGAAAACCTCTCATTTTTGAATCTTACAAAGGATGCGGTGAGATACATAAACATGCAGAAAGTGACAGCACCTTAGGGTTTTATGAACCAATAGCTACTGCAAATTTAGTTATTGCCATAAATGGAGTGATGGACAGTATTGGCAAAGTTAAGAAACAAAATGGCCAGCCTGACCAAGATCATAAAAAACTGCCTTTCAGTCCGGAAACTAAGGCGTGCTTTAAAAGAGAAAGGAGGTATGCTAGAGAGGGTTTCAGGAAGCTACTCATACTTTCAGATATGACCGCATATCAGCAACATATAATTATTTACTCCGCATGATACTGGCATGTTGAAAAACCTGTAAGGTAATGTTGAAGTAAAGTTGATGGGACTGAGTAATTCAAAGTATCATTCATTGTTAGCTTACCTTGCTTCAAAGAGCATAAGGTTTGATGTTATTATTGTTGTTATTATTATTTTTCATTTGATTGAAAATAGATTGTTTTTTCATACAACAAATATCCCAAGAATCCTAGAAAATCACTAAACTCAACCTGGAATCCAATATGCTCAAAGGACTGGATGCAGACCCTTGCAGTCTCTGAATGTTGGCTCGGTCTCTCTGAATTCACATAGGCTTTGATGAAGCTGTTACCAGTGGTGGGGATGTAGCTCAGAGGTAGAGCATATGTTTCACAAATATGAGGCCCCTTGTTCGAGCCACGACATTTCCAAAACAATACTTTTAACCTTTGACTGTTCTTTTGCAGGATGTTTCTGTGCAAGGTGTCCCAGTCTTTAGATTCCCGTGATGAGGTCAAATATGCATAGCTAATTATTGGGTGAAATTGCTCATTTGTCACCTTGACAGCAATGTTCATCTTTGTGACGACATTTCCATAGATACCACCATGGTATGGTAAGTACAATGTGGTCATGCTTCTAGGGATATGTTTTGTTCACAGAGTGAACAAAAAAGAAAAGCTCTGTATTTGTAGTGGGCATAGTTTCTCTAATGGGTATGCTTTCTTGGGTGAAAACAAGGGTGAAGAATTCTTGCTCAGAGAGAAAGAAAGGGAGGGCTGGGCGGAGCCATTCCTGATTACTAAGGGGCCTCCAGGCAGCATTGCTGTTGTCATAGAAACCAGGGTCATTATGGCGAGCATTTTCAAATGGTAACCAGTGATATCCTGGAAAGGAGCATTCAGTTCCTGGTGTTTGGACTGAGTTGAGCTTATGTATTCACGGAGGTGATCACCAGAATCTTTCTGAGGGTTGGGTGGCAGATGCAGGGATTCCAGACCCAAGTAGGACCACTCCCACCTAGGGGCATGCAGCCTGTGTATCTCCAGAAGGAGACTGACTTGGGACCATTCTGCCTCCTCCTATGCTGTTCTGTACCAGTCTGTGCTGGAGTCATTGTTCATGAGGGGAGTTGTGGGAGAGTTAGCAGGAGGGAGATGAGGCTGAATGAGCACTCTGTGGTCCCGACTTCCCACTCTGTGCATGAGATTACTCACCCATAGGATCAGTGAGATTTAAGAGGGAAGGGAGAAAGCAGGGCTGTCTTCTTTCCAAGTTGCAGTCACTCAGATCTCAAGGCAAGCTGAAAAGAAAGCAATTGTTTTCTATTTGAACAGTTTTAATATTATTCGAATGAGTTAATATTCAGCTATTTATATTCAGCCTTATTTACCACTGGATGTCCAGCGAGCACCTTCCTCTCCACTACCCCTTTCTCCCCGGGCCCATCTGTACATGTCCCTCTCTGTGAAAAGGCCATGAGATTGCTCACCTGTAGAATCAGTGAGATTTAAGAGGGAAAGTCTAAATACTAGTCCATAATTACCCTACATGTCTCAGATGGAGTACTAAAATATGCACTTGGTTAAGGATTTTCTTTTCAGTAATCTGCGGTTTTGTTTGGATTTGAGACAGCATTTCACTCTGTTCTACCCTGGCTCAGAACTCTCAGTGATTCTCCTGCCTTGGCTGCCTCGTGAAGGGGTTGCAGGTGTGGAACACTTTGTGCTTGGCACCAGTCTGGCATTTTAATTTCCATTTCCGTGGGGCCCACCCTGCCAGGTGGCCCTGATCTCTCCTCAGAATCCCTGCGACGCTCCCTATGGCCTTAATAATCTCTATTGAATCTCTATAAAGGGGTCGATCCTATCCATTGAAAAGCACACCCGAAATCTTTCATGGGTCTCAATTACTACTTTCTTTACTGACATTTGAGGTTTTGTGTATGTTTCATAGAAATGTTTTATCAGATGTATGTATTTCTATCTTTTCTCCTAGCATCTTTCTTATCATCACAATTCTCATGCATGTCTTTGGAAGAGCAACAGATTTTAAATTGAAAGATCCCACCTTCTCTAGTTCTTCAATTACAGTTTTTATTCGGTGTCTTGTCTGCGAAATCTTTGCCTGGAACTCAGTGACAGGGATTTGCTTCTTGTGTTCCATTTGACATTTATAGGCTGATTTTTATATTTTTACATCTGTAATCTATTTTGAATGGTCTTCACATACGATACGATGTAGGTCCTAGTTTATATTTGTGGGTTGTATATACACTTGCCTCAGCATTGCTTCTTGAAAAGCCATCTTTCTGCATCAAATTTCCTTGTTTAATTGTCAAACATCAGTTCTCCAATTATCCATTCATGGTATATATGCCAGTTATCCCAGTACCTGGCAGGCTGCAGCAGGAGTATGGTTGGTTCTTCTCAGCACACCCTACACACACTACACACAAGCCTGATGCAGCGTCAGGTACAGGAAAAATGATGACTCGATATAGGCAGTGGTCTGTAAATGTGTGGATGTGAGCGTGGACAGTTGGTTTTGGACTTTTTCTTGCCAACTTTGATTCAATAAATGCTGGACCAATTACTGTAGGTTCAAACTGAGGTCTCCTATAAGGCAATGCTGTTCTCTAACATTTGTCTGTTTCTAAGGGTTTTCCACAAGCTATGTATTTAATCTACAATGTTTAGAGTTATCCACTCAATTTTTAAAAAGAATCAATGCTATTTTATTGTTACTGCATTGAATATGTAGCTCAGATTTGAATCAACAGACATACTAATAATGAATATTTGAGCCGTGAACATAGTTGTCCTTCATTAAGACAGGTTGTCTCCAATGCAGCAATGTTTGGAAATCTCTCAGCCTATCAGCACTATGGATCTATGTGTCGGGATTATGCACAAATATTTGTACTTATTGATTCATCTATAACTGGTATTATTTTTAAACACAATTCATACGTATTGTTTTTTTCTGTGAACAAATTATTAAATCTTCTGTAAACTGTCAGGAACCAAGTGTCAATGAAACTTACAAAGGATATTTTTTGTTGAAAGTATGGATTATCCCATGATGACAACTTTATTGATGTGTAATGCAGCTTGTCCCCATTTTCTTATCGGCATTTACAGGTTATTATTGACAGTCTGAAAGAAATGAGAGAAATGTCCAAGAGACAAGTCCATGACCTTCGTCACAGGAATCTCATTCAAACCACATAAGTTAGTAGCTCTCACCATCCCATGTGTGGTCAGAGATGAATTTGTTGTAACATGATTGTACCCCTTGAGCTCTCAGTAAACACCAGGCAGCTAGGAGAGTGAGAATGAGAGGTGTCGCACGTGTGTGTGTGTGTGTGTGTGTGTGTGTGTGTACATGAATATCTTGGCAGAAGCTGGTCTGCAAAGACTGGTTGATTGAGTCCTAGACCTGCAGTAATATGGAGATGGTGGAAGTCACAGTCCCAGGGCCTAATTACAATTTCCTTTGTGTTCTCTTGAGCCCATGAGTTGCCACTCCTTGAGCCCCCTGTGTTGAACTTACCTAACACCTTGTCGCTAACAGATGACATTAGACCTCACATTTAAAATATCAGAATATGTCTCCTTAACAAAGCTTTAATTTTCTATCAGTCAAAGGACTGAGTGTCATCACATAGCAGCTAGTGCCTGTAGCTGAGGTTTCTCTGCTTTACCATAATAGTCTACATAATATTATCACCAATGTACTTAAGGAGAGTCTATAGTTTCTTAATTCTGTTATTATAAAAACTTCATGAAACTGTTTCCACATTGTAACATGTAATTTTTGCAATAACCTAAACCTGTCTCACTCATGTTTACTCACAGATATTTGACTCCAGAATGAACTCTCTCTTCTTCCTTTGAGGTGAGAGCTGTGTATTTACATTGACATTTGTTAGTTTGTGTTGCGTATATGCTCATGCTTATGCATATATGTCCCTGGATATATATTTGTGAAAGTTAGTTATTCACTTACTGCTGTGATAGGTTATGTGTTATAATTCTCCTGGTCCTCTTCAATGATGACCTGGTGTTTAGTATACTGCTTATTTATCTCCATAGTTCCTTACTCATGTGCTGACTTATATCAGTATGGCTCAACATGCATTTTCCCAAACTGTTTTCCTCTCTATTGCGGTTCTCTATTTCCATGCTCCCTTTGTCCCAGTATTGGCTAGACGAATCCTTTTAAGATGGCATCTGTGTTCATTTGGTTCCTCTGGAGAATTTCCAGAGTCGAAGCATTGCACTCTCTGAGCCCCTGTATGGAAAGGAAGTAATGATGCCTACCTCAAGGAATCATTTTCAGGGCCTGAATGGAGAGGAAACAAAACCTGTGTATTTATGTGGTTGGCCAATTTCCCTTGTTTCCTTTTTGCTGCCCATGGAAGGCTGTGGCAAGAAAATAGGGGCTTGAGTGCACACAGAGAGGGAGAGTACTTGACACAGGAATGGGAAATGCACAAGCTCACATTCCCAGTATGTGTCTGCAGTCACAGTTATCACTGTATATGCCCAGGGTGGTGAGATGACCTGGGAGGAGGAAAAACATCATTGTTACCTTCCATTGATGTCGTCTGCACAGACAAGGCACCATCATTCCATCCCGTGAGATTTATGTGCTTTCTCATCCTGGTTTTCTCTATTTCATGAGTTTTCTTTTCCCTTATGCTACCTTCTAGTGTAAACATGAAGGGTAATCTCGGCAACCCAGAAGCAGGAGTTTGTATGGAATAATCCAGTGTGCTGTGATGTCTGCCAGACAGAATGGAACGTTGGGACAAAAGGGTGAGTTAGATCCCTTCCCCCATTCTTATCCATTCAATATGATAAATACCTCATCTTCTGTTCATTAGCAATCCCTGAGGTTAAAGATAATCCCGTGTGCATAAATGCCTTCTCTTCTCAGCTGGATAGAAGGACCAAAGCACTTTGGAGTAAGTAGGTTACAGCAGCTATCCCAGATCTCCCTGATAAGAGCTAGAGAGTGGTACTCAAATATCGTGATTGCCTGCGAGTCTAACCCTATTTGTTGTTATTGTAATTATATCTCCTTCACAATCACCGCTTATAAGAACAAAATCTACAATACATTTACTCTATGTCTATAGAGGACCACATCACATCACTATGCTTCCTGCTTCAAACATCACACAGAACTGAGAGATATTAAGAGGAAAATGAAATTTGTGTTTTGTTTAATCATTTTCTGCATTGATTTTATTCTTCCTTCTTCCAGATATTTCTATGTTTCCTCTATAGATTTGCTTCTGTTTGTAAACTTCCTTTTGTCCTTTCTAGCAGTAGGTCTCATATTGAGAAACACTTATGTTTTCTTTTGATGATATCTTTTTATCTCCACAATAATCCAGGAGAATAATTTATGTAGACCAACAGATTCAGATTTGATAATTGCTTCTATTTCAGCATTTTAACAAATATTGTGCTTTATCCCTTGGACTACATGCCTCATTGTAATTACGTGGCTGTCATTTTGTCTTTTTTCTTCTACCAGAAACAGAATTTCTTCAACGTGATCTCAAGGTTTTTTGTTTTTATTTTCTGAAGTTTGCCTATATCAATCATTTCATGTATTTCTTGGGTTCATATGCTACCTGGTTTAATCAACACTGTTTTAGACATATCTTTTTCTCTTTGTGTTCCCATCCACACGTAGTTTGCACCTTCTGCTTTCATGGTCCACATACTTCACTGCCCTCTCTTTTCCATCCTCTTTTAAGCCCGTGTTGTTCTCCTTGTAGTCTATATTCTAGTTTCATGACTTGCAAGATGACCACACTCAGCCACACTCATGAACGAATTCAACTCTAGATTCGATATCTGAGAGAAAATTTGGGTTTCTTATCCTTACTGAGTCTGCTTAGTTTTACTGAGCTTCTTGAAAACGTGGGTCTTCTCCTACATTTATGGATGCAAAGAGTTCACCATTCTTGGAATATTTTTCTCTTTTTGGGTTAGCCAGGTTTTCTACTGCTGTGAAAGATGCCATGGCCAAAAGCAAGTTGGACAGGAAAGGGTTGATTTGGCTTCACTTCCACAGCACTGCTCACCCTAAAGTTAGTCAGGACAAGAACTTCAATAGGGCAGGCACCGGGAGGCAGGAACTGGTACAGAAGTCATGGAGGGGTGCTGCTTACTGGATTGGTCGCAGGGCTTGTTCACACTGGTTTCTTATTGAACCAGGACCACCCTCCATCAGTCACTCTTAAGAAAATGTCTATGAAGCTGCCTACAGCCTGATATTATGAAGGCATTTTCTCAGTTGAAGCTTGCTCGTGGCTGAGGACTTCAGTTGTTTCAAGTTGATATAAAACTATCCAGCATACTTGGGTAGGCTTTATACCTTCCCTTATGGATATATTCTTCTGTGGCTTGGTTTTGTTTTGACATGTATTTCTAGCTGGCCTGGAACTCACTGTGTAGAGCAGGCTGGACCAAAATTTTTCATGATCTTCCTTCCTCCTTCTCTTTAGTGCTGAGATTTTGGTCACGCCTTACCCCTCTTTTTTAATTAATTAATTCATTTATTTATTTATTAAAGATTTCTGTCTCTTCCCCCCCAACGCCTCCCATTTCCCTCCCACTCCCCAGATCAAGTCCCCCTCCCTCGTCAGCCCAAAGAGCAATCAGGGTTCCCTGGCCTGTGCAAAGTCCAAGGACCACCCACCCACCTCCATCCAGGTCTAGTAAGGTGAGCATCCAAACTGCCTAGGCTCCCACAAAGCCAGTATGTGCAGTAGAATCAAAAACCCATTGTTCTTGAGTTCTCAGCAGTCCTCATTGTCTGCTATGTTCAGCAAGTCCGGTTTTATCCCATGCTTTTTCAGTCTCAAGCCAGCTGGCCTTGGTGAGTTTCTGATAGAACATCCCCAAGCAAGGAACTCAGAACCACGAGGGGTACACCCACACGCCTTAACCCTCTTATCTTGCAGTTTAATTTTCTAACCCCTTCATTTCTAAACTGATGATTAAGTATTATTTTATTTTGCATAGTAGACAATTTGAGTTTTTCTCTCAAGATAAAGTATAAACTTAATAATTTCCAAGAAAAATCACAAAATGTCGGAAGCTGTAAGTTTCGGTGACTGTCCTGAGGAGGGAAATGGACTAGAGGGGTAGAGAAGGTCATCCCCATTGAGTTAAGGTTCCAGAAAGCAGGAAGGTTCAACAACTGAGGTCAGCAAGCAGCTGCATTTGTTGTTGTTGTTTGTTTGTTGTTTTACCTTGCAGGTGGCTCAGAAACATAAAGTGCTTGCTTCGAAAGCAAGACTGATGATCTGAGTTCAGATATCAGGACCCATGTGAAAGCCGGATGTAGTGCTTACATCTGTAATTCCAGGATTCCTACAGCAAGATGGGAAGTATAAGCATGAGAATTGGCTGAAAGCTTGTGGTCCAGGGACCCTGGAGTACACAGTATATGCAGCAGAAACTAGAGAAAAGCTGATTCAAAAGGTTGAAGAAGAGAACTGGCTCCACATAATTGTTCTCTGACCTCCTGTCTTGTACTATGGCATTTCCCAGCCCATGATCACACAAGCGTACACACACACACACACACACACACACACACACACACACACACACACACGTTGTTGTACTTAGTATGGTAGAAGTGTAAGCAGCTGTCATGGTGACCAATTATCTGGGTTTAAAAAATTGTGTGTGTGTGTGTGTGTGTGTGTGTGTGTGTCCTTTCAGGGAACCAGTTCCAAGGTGCATGTGTGCCGATCCAAGAGAGTTTGTGATGATAGGTTCCCTCCTTTCACCTCATGGGTCTTGGGAATTGAACTCAGCAGACAGGCAGGATTCCATGTGCCTGTCTTTTTCCATTGAGTCACCTGCAAATTGAAATATTTTAATCCGTATGTGCAGTTGTGTACCAATTTAACAGCCTCATGTGGAGGTGGTTTTGGTGAATCTTCCATATTTATCTGGAGAGTGAGTAGTTTGTCTTCTATCAGGTTTCAGAAATTCATATAGATGTATATGGGATCTACCTGGAAATTACCTTTAATAAATCTTTCAATGTATTATATCCCATATGATTATTGTTGCATCGAAAGCAGTGTGTTACAATCCACTCTTATTCCTTAGCTTTTCCTTATCCGTTTTATTAGTCAGATCTCACTAAACTAGTGGTTCTCAATCTTCCCGATGCTATGAACCTTTAATCTGGTTCGTCCTATTGTGGTGACCAACGATTACAAAATTATTTAATTGCTACTCATAACTGTAATTTTGCTATTTTTATGGACCACAATGTAAATATCAGTGTTTATCGATGGTCTTATCTGATTCCTGTGAAAGGGGTCAAACTCAAAGGTTGAGAATCACTGACCTAAGGGATATTAGACTGTGGTCCAGCTAATCCAACAATGGCTCTGTCTGGCAGAAAAGCCATAAATGGTAGTTGTTCAGTCAACAAGACTGGAGGTCTCAGCAGTCCCAGTTTGGCACTGGAGATCTAGAGGATTCTTAGGGACCTGCTACTGGTCTTCAGTCAATATTGGAGTCTCAAAAATGTAGGTTCTAACTCAGCAAAGGGATGCCCCAAAAGCAGGGTAGATAACTTTGCTAGTAAGAATGAGGGGATGCAAAAGCAAAAGTTTTCCTCTTCCATGTCATTTGATGTGGTTTTCCAACAGAGATGTTGCCCAGATTAGTGTGGGTATTCTCACCTCAAATGATCCAATCAAGAAAATCTCTCACAGTATTGGCCAGATGCTGGAGTTCTAGTTGATTTCAGAGGTAGCCTAGTTCACAACCAAAATTAGCCATTACATTCTTCAAAGAAAAATTTTGCTACATGAGTGGTATATTTTTTAAAAAGTAACTTTTTGCCACTAAAGTTGGTTTCCAAAATATCTCTTAATTGCATGTTGATTTCAGCCTTTCTTTAATATCAGAATTTTTATCTCTGCTTGTCTTTTATTTGTAATTGGCTATGTAATTGGCTATGTTTTTGTTCATTCCAAAGTGTTCAGTGTAACGTTTAATTGATGGATTCTTTGAAGGGCAGTAGTTTAAGATTTTATCTTAATAGGCAAACTGAAAAGATTTTCTTCGCATTATAGATTCATATACATTTATAATTTTTATAAAATCAGTACGCTTGGTCATTTAGAATCATCTCTGTTCTTTTACATGAACACAAATAGGTAGCACTTACCTTAATGACAACTGTGAGATGTTCTGTATCCTAGATACAAGGATTCCTTACTCTGGTGCATGGTTTTCAAACTTGGATTTCCCCATCAGGGCATTGTCTTCATTTATCAACCATTACTTGGAGGAGCATACAGCTGACACTTGATGGACGTCCTAACAGCAAGCTTCTCAACTTATTAAAAGAGGTTTGTTATATCTAAGATGTTTGGTTTTTATTGTTTTTATTGGGCTATACATTTTACTCCACTCCCCTACCTTCCTTCCCTCTCCCCTCCCTCCTCTCCTGTGACCCCCACACTCCCAGTTTTCTCAGGAGTTCTTGTCTTTTTCTCTTTCCTATGTAAATCCATGAATTTCTTTCTTAGGGTTATCTTTCTTGTCTAGGTAGTCTGGAGATACGGACTGTAGGCTGGTTTTTCTTTGCTTTATGTCTAAAAGTCACTTAGGAGTGAGTACATATTACATTTGTCTTTTTGGGTCTGGGTAAGAAGTTTGTTTTGAATCCATGTTCCTGAGCTTGAAGGTATTTAAGTATCCTATTTAGATTGTCTATTTAGATTGATTATTCAGTTATAGACTTATTTTTATTTTTCGTCATGAGATTGGAGTGTATTTGTGTGTGAAATATGTGCACATGAATTCACATGCCCATGGTGGCCAGGAGAGGACACTGGTTCCCCTGCATCTAGAGTCACAGAAAATTGTAAGCCACTCAGGTCCTCCGCAGTGGCATAGTGCATGTTAACCCCTGAGACATTCCTCCAGACCTACTTAGACCTGCTTTCTTTCAGGGTGCCTTCTCACACAGCGCAAAGGTTTTTGAAGGCAATTTGCTGTCAGAAAATCTAGGGCACAAGGGAGGATGGGCTAGGGCATCTCTATAGGCAGCTTGTGCCAGGTGGTGGTCATCGAAATCTGATGTCATTAAGGCTACCAAGATGACATTTTTGGAACACAAGAATACATGACAAGGACAGCAGAGGTTCCCCGCCCCCAATATTGAGACTGAGCTGAGAGTGTGAGTGCCCTATGGTGGGTACTGACCCCCATTGACCTCCCTGTGCAGTTACTAGTATACAAGCATTGCTTGTCTTTGAGTAAAGTTTCACTTTTTTCTCTTTTGCTTATTAATGTATTTACTCATGTGTTTGTGTCTACTCAGAAACACTCATTTTTAAAGGAGTTCGCCGTTGTCATCATTATATAGTGTGATGCTTAAATTATCCCATAACGTGCCCGTGCGAGGACACACATTCAAGTGGACCTGCTCTTCACTTGTTATCTGCCTAGATTTCTGGATTATCTGACCACCCCTGGAATAGTCACCAGCAAATGCTACTTGTCAGTGACACTTTGTGTCCTCTTTCTGTCAATGTCAGGTGTCTTCTATGAGAAGAACAGCAGGACTGCAGAGAGAACACGCAGAATGTTGACAAGAAGCTGACAAGAGCCCTTGTTTCCAGTATGTGAGTCATCAGTGCCACCAGTGTGTGTGTGAGTGTGTGTGTGTGTGTGTGAGATGTGTACATGGGTGTGTATAGGAAGGATCTGTGAGATGAACAAAGAAGAGGAAGACGTCACTGCACATCTTTGACTTGACTGGATGCAGACAGACTATTCCATCCCTATATTCACTACAGTAGAGTGCATGAGCGTTCTCATCTGCCTTCCTCCCCTTTCCATGAGATTTCTCTCCTTTTACTCTGCCTACTAGTAGAACAGGGGAGAAAACTGTGAACTCTCCATGCAGAACTGGCTCCTGAAGAAGAACCAAGTGTGGTGTGGTCTTGTCAGCATGTTACCAGAGCAAGAGTGACAAGATCATGTGGGACTCACCAGGTGAGTCATTTCCTTTTCTCTTCCCATCCGTGTGACCAGCAGCAGATCTGTGATGCTTTGTAGGAACCCATCCTGTTGAGCAGGTAGCAGCAATAGCAGCACACTGTGGAACAATGGCATTCATAGATTCCCCAGATGACTGAACCCTGCATGGGTTCCTTTAAATGTCCAGGACTGAAATGGAAGCCATCCCTATCAGACTATTTCCCTGAATGGGCCGTGCATTTCTGCATCACATTTGCAGGGAGTGCTTATTAAAATGGTAGATATCTGGGTCCTCAACAGACACTGAATCAAATGCTGGGAAGTGGTGTGTGGCATAGCCACTTTTTTCTAATGGCTGTCCATGTTAAAATATATTGCTAGTGGGTTTGATATTCTGTCTTCCAGGATATGGAGTCAAAGACTGCTTAATCCCATACCATGTTCTCTACTTACTGCCTTAAATATCAGTGTCTTATATGGCATATCAAATAGGCAAATCAATTCCTTCAGATATGTAATGTTTATCCAGGTATTCACATACTGGCCTCTTTTGTTGGCACCATGTTTCTGTACTGAGAAGATAACCAGGGGTCCTGGAGTATCATGTTAGATGGGTAAACTGTCAGTAAGCAGAGGAAAGCAGTCATAGATACACCTGAGATCGTGCCATCACTCTCTCCTTCCCACAGATGATTTTCATAGTTCTGAACTTGGTGTTCCTCATTGTTGCTCTGACAGTCTTTGTCAACTTCTGTGTTCTTTGGGATGTATCCTTAAAAGAAAGATCCCTGGTCCCCAGAATGCACGCTTGTGGTTTACACTAGCATAAGATCCCCCCATAGGCTTGGAGAACAGTTGCATTCTCTCCAGCAATGGAGAAGAGTGTCTCTTTACTCACAGACTACCCACGTAGAGAGCTGAGAGGAGTTGACTCCTATGTGAGAAACCTGCAGTGAGCATTTCCTGAAATCAGGAGAGGTACATGCTCAGACTGGATCCTCTGCCTGTCTTTGTCTTTGAAGACCTGGTTTCTCTTCCTCTCTGAGTTCTGTGGCTCTGGTTCTAGTCCCACAGTGTGGGAAAGAGAAGTCACGTGCTTGGTGTCACCTCAATGTCCTCTTTAAACCAATTTTTTTCTTATAAATCATCCATACTTGGGCCAAATTTTCCTTTCCCAAGGCAGCATTTGTTTTTTTTTTGTGGACCAGGCAGTTTAAGGCAGTCTCTTTGAATGGTTTCCATGGTAATCCACTTGAACAGACCAAAAGAGGGAAAAAGGAATTGTGTGAGACATGTAGATGTGGGGTTATAATGTTGATGCCTGGCACACAATAAACTACTAATTCACAGAAATACATTGATGACATGGCAGAAGGAAATGTATTTGTGTGTATGTGTGTCTGTGTGTTTGAGTGCGTGTGTACCTTCACTCAATCTTGTATAATTTACAATACACAAAGAGAATTATGGTGTGTTGGTACTTATTATTTTGTTACCAATTTTGAGGAGTATTTTTTTTCTGTTCATAAAATAATTTCCTTTTTCAATGAAAAAGTAGCCTTTAGAAAATAGAGCCAAGTGCCATCTGGTAATCATAATGTGGGTTGCAGGACTACAAGGCAACTATGGAGTTTCCCTATAGGCAAAGTTGGGGCATCAGAGGGCAGTGCCAGGGTCCACTGACTAAGAGCACTTAGGGAGACCAGTGCCCTTAGGATCCGGACATGTGGGGATGATTAGAGAATTATGCAATACAACTGAGTGTTAGCGTGTACGTAGCTGCCAAAGAACCCATAGATTAATATACAGACTGCAACTTTCCATTCCAGAAAGGATTTCTGAGGTCTCTGGGGTCAGGTAATGTGGGACGACTTGGACATGTGTGGCTATGCTGTGCGACCGTTCTTGTACATGTTCTCTCGTGTGTACATCATGCCTGTGACTCTCTCCTTAGTACCTGAGACTGCGGTAGCTGTGGCAGCTTCACATCTGACTTTTGGTCAGTGCTGCCTAGTTTTTCTACATAGGGAGTACATGGAATTTCTCCACCAGCAATGTATTGGGTTTTCCTCTGTCACATTTTCCATTTAAGTGGGTGTAGCATAGAGACAACTCAGTCATTAAGCTTTCCCTCCTAGAGTATGAAGTCCAGAATTACCCCAAGACATATGTTGGGGCATCAATGTAAACTATGGAACACACATGGAAATTAGAGAAAATAAAAAGCAATTCTACTTTCTAACACTCTAACAACATCGACTAACATCTACTCAAATTTTGTGATTTGCATATTTTGGCCAATTGGAAACATACATGCATTCTTTTGTGGCAGGGTTGGGACATGCACACAGAAGTACCAAGACTGTGGAATTCTTGGCCCGTCTGATGACTCACAAAGCAAAGTGGCTTGCAGCCCAGCCCAATGAGTTCAAGACCTGGAACCTGCTTGGTGGAAGAAAAGAACCGACTCCTTCAAATTGTTCTCTGATCTTGAACACACTTATTCCCTGGAAAGTACACACTAACCAGCACAATAAATATGTACAATGAATTCTTGTTAAAGCTATGAATTTTCCTACTGCTTATGGAAGCAGTCCCTCTTCTCTCACTGTCCACACTGCTCAGGGTAGAGGTGACCATGTCCACAGTATCCCTAGAGCCTTTCCTTCGGGAACCCTGACCCTGAGGCAGTGTTTCACAATGTTCCTTCCATCCCTGCTCTTGCAGGATGAGTTAAGTGTCCAGGTGGCCACTGCAATGGGAAGAGTCTGGACCTCCCAGTGGCTGAGATGAGCAGCCTCTCTTGCCACACAACCTCCACAAGAGGAAGCAGCAGAGACATTAAGAAAAAGCAGGGGGAAAACGTGGCAGGAGCCTTCAGTATTCCTTCCACACCATGTGACAGGCAGGCTTGGAGTCCAGCCCTCTGAAGAATGTCAGAAAGCTCTGGAATTCATGGACTTCCCTGAGCTATGTGGTAGTAGGCCTCACTACGTTTACAGTGGAAAATCACCGCCAGTAGTGTGGGAGCTTAATAGAGACACTGAGTTTGTATGTGCAGGGGCTCTAGATTAGGGAGTGTGATAGGAAACAGTCCTACATGGATCATGAAATGTCTCCTGACTCCATTTTTAACAGATTATTGTATCACCATGAAATGGCCTCTTTTAAAATTTTTAAATGCTTTTTTTTGTTGTTGTTGTTAATGAACAGAAACAAAACTTTTCCTCAAAATATAACAGGACCAGTAACAACTTTTCCTAATTTTCATTGGTTGTGTTTACCTTTAGATTTATTGTATTCTGGGGAGGAGGGCTATGTATGTGAATGTCAGTGTCCAGCAGTGTTGGATCCTGGAGGCTGGAGTTTCACTTGGTTTGAGCTACCTGAAATCGGTGCTGGGATTTGAACTCAGGTCCTCTGGGGAAGCAAGTATTGCTCCTAACCAATGAACCATCTATCTCTTCAGCTCCCTAAGGGTTAGGGTTAGAGTTAAGTTTAGGGTTAGGGTTAGGTCCTTCTACATGAAGGAGTGCAATTCTGTAAAAATCCATTGGCTCATTTCAGAGATTATTAATGGAAATGTAATTTTTCAAAAGCTTTCCTATTATGGCCGGAAGATGCCATGAACCAGAGTGTCTAATTTTTCTGTTACCCTGAATGCATGGATCCTTGAATCCCCATCAGCCGCCCCAGTTCTCATGGCTATGGACCAACTGTCTAGATGGTTTGTGGTCCTGCCATTCTGACATGAATCATCTGATGTTACCTGCCTCCACTGGGGGATGGGCTTGAGACAGGGTTTCTCTTTAGCTTTGGAGCCTGTCCTGAAACTAGCTCTTGTAGACCAGGCTGTCCTTGAGCTAACAAAGATCCACCTGCCTCTGCCTCCCGAGTGCTGGGATTAAAGGCGTGCACCACCACCACCCAGCCACCTGCCTCCAATTTTAACAGATTATTTCTCTCGCCATGAACCATCTCTCTCTCCAGCTCCCCAAGGGTAGCGTACATAGTTAACTTACTTCAGAGTGTTAGGAATTTAATATGGTAGTACCCTGTCTGCATGCTCCACCATCTCATTCTATAGCTGCTTCTTACAAAACGAAATTCCCCTGTGGATATTTGTGCCCACTCACAAGGAATGACTCAAGGACATTTCCTTTCACCAGTGGGCCTGCTTTTTCAAGCATCTTGACAATTCAAATCTCTGAGTTTCCTGTTTTAGTAAGTTGCACGATGTTTTCCTTTGCCCAAAGTCAGCTAAGTACCCGAAGAGAACACCTGTCTGTGCATGTCTGAGAAATTGATGAGTTCCACAAAACTCTGGCTATGTGCACATCTGGTATCCTTGTATAATGGCTCAGACTGTATCTTAGAAGCCACTGTAGAATTGGAAGGGAAACCTTACTGGCCAAGTTCTGTTTATGCTACCCCTATAAGAGCACAAAGTGGGGAGAAGGTCACCTTATGCTACAAAAGAGAGAAATTTCACACATCCTCTTTGCAGAAAAATGGGGGAGCATCAATGTGTGGGATAAAAGGGAAGCTTTTGTCTGCTAATGTTCTCTAAGTTACAGCGTAGACCATCCCAGGGATATGCTCCTGGAAAACACAGAGCTCAAATCTCTTGAAGTCTGGAGGTGGTGTGGAGGTTTGAATAAGAATGACCCCCATAGGCTCATGTATCTGAATGCGTAGTCTCCAGGGAGGGGCACTCTTTGAGAAGGCTTAGGTGGTGTGGTGTCCTTGTTGGAGTAGATGTGGCATCACTGAAGGAACTGTGCCATTGGGGGTGGGGTTTGAATTTCAAAATCCCATGCCAGACCCAGTGTCACCCTCTCTCTCCCTGTGGATCAGGTAATAGAACTCTCAGCTACTTCTCCAACACCATGTCTGCCTGTGTGCCACCATGCTCCCTGCCGTGAAGGTAACAGAGCAACCTCACAAACTATAAGCAAGGCACCTGAATGCTTTCTTTGATAAGAGTGGCCTTTCTCATGGTATCTTTTCACAGCCATAAAACAGTGACCAAGACAGATGGCGTTTCGTAAATTCCTGTGTGCTCAAGGTCTTTACAGTTTCAGTATACCCAGGTTTATCCATGAAGAGGGCCAAAAGGGGACTACTGTCTTCTAAAGAGCACATTATTTCAGACAAGTTACTTTAATGGGCTCCTGCTCTCCCCAAATGTCACACAGTAGTCTCTTCTATTAATGACTGACATCACAGAACAGATTCTAGTCTATGCACTTATGAGTATTCAACCAGTCCCAAATCTCCCTCTGCAGCTGCTGATGGGTCAGAAGAACTCCCTTACAGGATGGTAGTAGTTTGAATGAGGATGGTCCCCATAAGCTCCTATGGTTAATGTTTCAATCTCAATGGTGGATGGTTTAAGAAAGATTAGGATGTGTGGCTCTATTGGACAAGGTGTTTCACTGGGGGTGAGTTCTGATGTCTCAAAAGCCCTCTGCCTCCTGCCTGTGATCAGGATGTAAACTCTCAGTTTCTGCTACAGTGCCCTGCCAGGGATGGTGGAGCTCTGTGTGTAAACACACACACACACACACACACACACACACACGCACACAGGCATGCACAGACCATCAGAATTGATTACATTAGTCTTTACTGCTCCAGAAACTGAACAAAATGACTACTTATAATCCTTTATCCAGTGTGCGATTGTGGGTTCATGCATGCCTCTGAGTGCTTGTGCAATTCTCTGTGTGTGTGTGTGTGTGCACGCGCATGCGTGCATGCGTGCGTTCAGGGGACTTAAGACAGCCTCCAGTGTTGTACCTCAGGTGCCACCCCCTTGAAGTTTTCTTAGACAAGGTTTCTCACTGGCCTGGAACTGGCAAGGCAGGCTGGGTTGGCTGGTCAGCACACTCCAGGATTAGGCTCGCCTCCATCTTCACACACAAGCATGTCCTGCCACACCTGACACTTTTCCTGCTGTAGTTTAACTTCATTTTCTTGTTGATGCTCTCTGGGGATGGAACTCAAGGCCTCATGCCCACAAGGCCAGCCCTTTACTGATTTAGCTGTCTCCCCAGCCCCACTTTTACCACCCGAGCACAGTTATTTTCTCAGTTTGCACTTTAAAGTAATTTCCTTCCTGGATACGAAATTTCAAACACCACACAAAAGCACATGTAGTACCATTAAGGAAATCTGTGTCTACCACTGGGCTGGTTCCTACCCCTAAGGCACAGGGCTGTCTGCAGGGAACTCTCCTGAGAATGAGCTGAGTAGAGTCCCAGCTGCCATTTTCTGTGCGCCTTGCTGTATGTGGTGGTGAGGAAGTCACTTCCCCAATTAGGGGATGGTAATCTTTAATGTGTCTGTGCAAGGGACACACAGGGCTGTGCCTTGCATCCGATGGAAAGAGGATGGCTTCACATGACAGAACTAAGCTTAAACTTTCCCACAGTGAATGGAACGTTAATAGTCCTGCTAACTACTTTGTGTGTTTAGTGCAGAGTCTCAGAGCAGCCCAGCCCAGCCTGGGACTCTTCTCCTTCCTCCCTCAGCCTTCAGAGTGCTGCTGGTCTTCCAAGCTTAGCACACTGCCCCAGCTCAAGTATTCATTTTAATGTAAGGACATTCTTAATGCTACTGTTTTCTTCTCAGCCCAGTAACATTTTCATTCCATTTTCTACATGTGTATTGTTGCATTCCCAAGAAATAAGTAATTTTATCATTGAATTCCTTGCAAAAATTTATTTTATAATGATCCACATCTCTTGAAAAACCATGTTTTCTAAGATTGCTATTCTCATAAATTTAGCATTTGTGAGACATTTCTGGTTTTTTTTTTGCTTTTCATTTTGAGGCAGGGCCTCTCTATGCTATGCAGCCTGTTCTGAAACTTCTTAGCACTAATGATCTTGTAACCCCAGTGTTCAAATAGCTGGAAGTGCAAGCATTTGCCACATAACGCTGATGAAAACTGTTCTCATTACTGCCTGGCTTTTGAGCATTTTCCTTTAATGTTTCACAATTATTTTAAGTTGTATATTATTTAAAAATGTACATAACTTAATAACAATTATGTTGTGTATATTTCTGTGTGTATGTACATATTAATGCAGGTGCCTACATAGGTCAGGATAGGTCATACCTTCCTGGAGCTGAGGTACGGTCCATCACAGATGTTAGAAATGGATGCTGGAAACAGACCTTGTGTCCTCAGCAAGAATAGAATGCACTCTTAACCACTGAACATCTCTCCTACAACACTGTTGACTGTTAAAGTCTGTTAGCCATTTTAATGTGTATATATGTTAAATTCCACTGTGTTTTCCCTTTGGCTCAATGACCTGTAGCTGAATCTTCTTGGTTTTTTTTTGTTTAGATTTTAGTTTTACTTTTTATTATGTATGCTTTTCTGTCTGTCTGTCTGTCTGTGGTATGCACACGATTGGCAGAGGCATTGATTCCTAATGGAGCTGGAGTTAAAGGCAGTTATCTGCCATGGGTGCTGGGACCCATACTCTCATGAACAGTAATGACTCTCATGTCTCTTTCCTCCTCCCTCTACGCTTTGAGTGCTGGTATTACAGGTGAGGGTGAACATGCCCAGAGGTTAAAAGAAAACAGTGCAATTTCCATTCTAGGCAATCATTCTACCACGTGAGCTATGTCGCCAGCCCCCGAACTATGACTTTTTAAATTCAGCAATGGCTTCTTTTCATGGTATAGCATTCTCATTGAACAGCTACCAGAGAAATCAAGAATAAGCTGGGAATGACCTGCACAGCCAGGGGAGCCATACCAGTGTCTAGGGACCACTTGTAAAAATCCCCAAATGTGCTCCCACCACATTTGTGAAGAGCTTGGGACAAGGCCATCAGATGCTGGGCAGATCTAAGTACTGCAGCATCCTCGAGTCCAGCCTCTGGCAAGGACATCCTGTTCCTGATAGTAAGTCTCCTGCCAGCAAACCTACCTTACATGCCCAGCTTCCTCAAAGGTCAGCAACAAGGGACTGGAGGCTGCTGTTGTATTGTCTGTGGTTGTGTGTGCACAACAATGACCCAGACCCTGCAGAAGACTCACAAAACAGGAAAAAGGTTGGTCAAAGGATCAGACACATCCTTAAGATGAGTGATGAAGATATAAAAAAAAGCAAATTTGGAAATATAGCATAGTGTGTGGAAATAGAAATGACAGGGAAAGAAGAACAGGGTTCCCCTTGCACAGAGATGTGAGTGTGTGTGTCCTGATGTGGGGCTGTGCCTCCCTAAGAGTATGGGGACAACCATGAAGGAATCCCAGACATATCTGAGAAGCCGGATTCAGTGTTTGGATGTATGTACAGCAGTGGTTCTCAGCCTTCCTAAACTGTGACATGACTCTTAATACTGTCCCTCATGTGTGGTGATCCCAACCAGAAAATTATTTCTGTTGCTACTTCATCGCTGTACAGTTGTTACAGTTAAGAAACGCAATGGAGGGGGCTGGAGCAATGGCTCAGTGGTTAAGAGCATTGCCTGCTCTTCCAAAGGTCCTGAGTTCAATTCCCAGCAACCACATGGTGGCTCACAACCATCTGTAATGAGGTCTGGTGCCCTCTTCTGGCCTGCAGGCATACAGACAGAACATTGTATACATAATAAATAAATAAATATTTAAAAAAAAAGAAACGCGATGGAAATGGTTTTGGGATAGACTTTTGCTGAAGAGGTCACAAGTCACAGGTTGAAAACCACTGTTTTAGAGTCAGAGAGCTGTGGAACCTTCCTAGCCCCAGCAACTTTGGATCCCTGAGCCTGGATGTGCTGGACCCATTTTCCAAACACAGGCTGGGCGGCATATCTGTGAGGAGAAAACAGAGTGAGACCCTTTGGTCTGAGCCCTGCTCCCCACTCTGTGAAATGAGAACATCACACTGCTCATGTGCTAATTTGGGGGTCTTTAGTGATAATACCTCCTTGAAATACCAGTCACAAGTTCCTGCATATGTGGCAGACTAATGTTGATGTATGCAATTGAAATTACACGCTGGCCTTGAATTCAGACATCCAACTACCTCTGTCTTGTGAATGTTTGTGCCATACCCACCTGTCAAAAATATGCATTTCTAAAGGCAGTCTTCTTCTGAAGAAAGAAGAGGAACAAGCCATTTCTGCAGCACCTAGAGACTGATTTCACTTTGACTCTGCCTAAAATCTACTCACTTGCTTCATCTGTAAACCTGCCAAGTGCAGTACATGCTGTAGAACAGCCATTTTCAAAAATACATTGAATTTTGGGTTATCTTTTTATTGGACAAATGTTGGATTCTTATTCTTTTGAAAATTCTGCTACAGTTGTATTCAGAAAAGTTTACATCTGAAAATTATTCATCAGCTGACACGTTATCAAATTGGTAAGTTTTACAATAACTAATTGGGTATTCAAACTATCTTCTGTTCTACTAGAAGGCAGAGTAAGGGTAGAGAATGCTCATGGAGAGGTTAGGAAGGCAGATGAGAACGCTCATGCACTGAAAGTGTTATGGCTGGGAAAGAGAGGAATATAAGGTGGGAGGAGATAGGAAATCAAGGCATTCAGTCTGAGGTCTTGTAGAGACAGGATACTCCATTGGGTCTGAGGATTTTGTCAAGGAAAAACTAGTATGTGGCTACTCCTTTCTCCTGATATTTCACCTTTCACCCCCTAATATCTGACTCCAGATTTTATTATTAAGACCAATTGGAATTTACACTACAATCATCTTCATGCAATGGAAGATACAGGTGTCTGTTCTCCTCAAACAGACCTATATATCCAGTGCAATACCAACAGAACTCTAACAGACTTTTCATAAACTAATGGGCTTATCCTGAAACTCATAGGAATATGACGAACCCCAGCTTGAAAACAAGCTTGAAAAGGAACAAACTTGGAGGATGAACACATGATTGCCAGACTCCTTATAAACCTAGAGAAATGAAGACAGCATGCCTGATTGGTAATGACAATAAGACAGAAAAGAATATGAAGGGAACAGAAGAGACACACATGTGTGAGGGGACACCTTTAGCAAATACACAGACACTTCAGTGAAGCAGGCATATGCTCTTCACCTAGTTTTTCTGGGACTCCCTGTAGTGATAGGAATGTACAGCCCAGCATCGTGACAGGCAGCCTGAGGATGACCCTGTCCCTTTGATGACCTTGACCCTGGTAAAGATGTATTTATGAATAGGCTGCAGAAAAGAATTTCCAGAAAAGCCAGGATGAAGCAAAGGTTGTGAGCTTATTAATCCTTTGCATAGAAGCTCACATAGAATAACGGTGGCTCATGCCTGTCGGCACGAGTGTGGACTAGAGAGAGACTTGAGATTAGGTATTATTGCAAAGGGTGTGAGGAGGGCAGGAAGGGAGGGACAGTGGGAGAGGGAGAAATGGGAGCATATTTATGGCTCGACAGTTACATTAATGAAAGAATGTAATTCAGAAAATTTCAAGGTTAAATTAAATTAAAGAATACTTAGGTTTTAAAATTAACTATAAGAATATTTTTACTCTTTAAATGGGTTCTATTTTTCCATTAGGAAAAAATATTCAGTAGGTTATTAAAAAGTAAAAAATAAAAATAAAAGCAATGCTTTTAAATGTGCTTATTCCTTTTAAAATTTCTTTCAGTAATTTAAATTGTAAGGTGATTATGTGACTTAGGTGAGAGTACAGAGTGCTATCATCATTCATCTCAAGGCTACATGCATTCTGCTCCTAAGTAAGCATAATTACATTTTTTTATTTTCTGCTTTTGAATGCTTTTCCACAGGGAAGTCTGTGCACCACATGAGTACCTAATGCCCACAGAGGGTACCAGACTTTATGAGATATCTCGGAACTGGAGTTACAGACAGTTGTGAACCATCGGGTAAGTGTTGGGTATCAACTTTGGATCCTCTGGAAGACAACCAGTGATATTAAAGAATGAACCCATCTTCAGACTCTAGTTTAATTGTTGTTATTTTTAAACATTATTTGAGATGTCTTTAGGAATAGTTGCATCATATCTGCAGGTAATTATGGCTCTATCAGTTGGGTTGAGTCTTATTGAATGTCAGAAAAATGTAAAAATGATCACAGGGTTTGGGGCTGTGTATTCCCTCTCATATGCCCTTCAATGCCCTGTCTTTCTGTCTTATTTTGGGACAAGCAGACATCCCCATGCACAAATATAAATATAGACAAACGTATATCACAGGATACAAAAGTCAATCTAGAATGAACAACTAATCTACACAGGAGGAGAGAGACATCTCCGATGTTAAGAGTGCCTTTGGCTATTGCAGAGGACCTGACTTCAGTTTCCAGCACCCATATGGTGGGTGACAGATTCCTGTAACTCCAGATCCAGGGGAACTGACAGTCTTTTCTGGTCTCAGTGGGCATCTGCACTCAAATGTGCATACGGCACACACAGACATACTGGCAGACCCTCAGTAAATAGTGAAATGAAACCTAAAAGAAATCCAAAATACAACGCAATCATGTATCTTGTAGCAGAAAACAACTGAATGTTCAGATTCATGAATTACAGACATACTTCTTAGATACAACAAACCCCTTTTCATTAAATGAAGAACTGGATTGTTATGAATTCCATAAAGTTAGAAAATGTCCACTCTTCCAAATATATGATAGAAACATATTTTTCTTACCTGGGAAAATGAATGTAGGAACTTGTATCAGATGACAGGCTTCTTGTTTCCAGAATACAAAAAGCTTCAAAAAGAGCCACTAAGAAAACAGATAATTCACAAAATAAAACTTGGCCAGAAGGGTGAGTTGATGCTCCACTAAGAGAAACATACAGCAGCAACATGCTTAACACTTAGGGAAGAGAGACAGGTGACTCTGAGGGGACTCTCGACACCCCCATAAAATACGCAGAAATAAAGACTTGTCATACAAAGACCTGGAAGCTAGTGGAGGATGACTTTCCCATACCCACGGCTGGTGGCCATGGAAAACAGGACGATAACTTGGAAAAATATTTCTCAGTTTCTTCATATGTTAATTGTCATCTGGCCATCACATCCCCAAACATATAACCTGGAGAAAGAGGACATGTTTTCTTTTAAAGACTTATTTATTTCAGTTCACAGCAGCTTTATATACAAGACACTGAAATTGAAAACAACCTCAGCAACAGGCAACAGGCAAAGACTTATATCCCAAAACCAGCACGGCAGTTTTCAACTGTAACTCCAGTGCCAAGGGATCCAATACCCTCTCTTGGCTTCCATGGGCACCAGGCATGCATGTGCTCTTTATACCTATATGTAAACAAACATATATACACATAAAATAAAAATAAATTATAAAGCTTACAGATTAGCTGTACATTGATACAGCATTAATATTAAGAATGAACAATTATCATGGGCAACAAAAAAGATAAATTTAAACATATATTCAAGATGAATGAAGGCCAGATGTCTCTAAACTCTGGTTCTATTCTAATACATTCCAGCATATATAAATTTGTCTATAATGGCAGATTGTCGTATTTTTCTGCAGACAGGCTAGGACAGTGGTTGGGATTGAGAACCTAAGGACCATAGAAATGAAACTTTATGAATTGGTAAATAATAATGAAACTTGGACCTTCATGGGTATAAGAAGATGTCAATTATAATTACGGAGCTAAGTAGAAAAATACTAATTATGTTTACTATTTGGTGACTTGGACTTCAGAGATTGCTTCATGGTTAAGAGGACTTGCTGCTCTTACAGAAGACCTGGGCTGGGTTCTCAGCACTCATTTTGTGGCTCACAAAAGACTGCATATCTGTTTCTAGGGGAAACAACACCCGTTTCTGTCCAAAGCAGCACATCCTTATCCTGAAACCAGAGCAAAAGAAACATACACTGACCCTGAGACTAGAATCAATTCACTGGCTCTGAATCCAGAGCCCAACGTTTAAAAAAGGCCAGTGAAATAAACACAATTTTCCCCTGAAACCAAAGCCACAGAAACACATTCTTCCACTTACCAATTTGGCAAAACAAACTAACCAATATCTCAGCATAAAACCAACCAATCTCTGAGCAGGCAAACCAGCTGATCACTGAGCACGAAACCAACCTGTACCTGTTCAGTTGGGAGCTGCCTTTCCCACTCTTGCAGGGACAGCCATCTCCTGGATTTTCCCTCCCAGTGAATCTCTTGAATGAGGCTTGGGCGAGACCTTCTTTGCCTAAGAAGAACAGAGAAGCAATGACTTCAACTGGAGACAAGCAGAGGAGAGGGGAGCAGAACTGGAAAAGCTTCTCCTAGCAGAGTAGAGTTGTTGCTCTTCTGAGGATCTAAGCAGAGCTGTAACAGCTTGGCTGGGGAAACCCCCCCCCCCCTACCAGAGCAGAGCTGTTAATTTGTGGCAAACTTTCCCTGAAGCAGGGCTGTGAGCTCCTAAGCATAAGGTGAATTTGTGATATTCATTGATGCCATCTTAAATGGATTCCTCTGGCCAATACTGGGAGAAATGGAGCATGGAAATAGAGAACTGTAACAGATGAAAACAGTTTGAGAAAATGGGTGTTGAGCCATACTGGTATAAGTCAGCACATGAGTAAAGAACTATGGAGATAAGTAAGCACTATACTAAACAACAGGTCATCATTGAAGAGGACAAGGAGAATTATAACACATAACCTATGACAGCAGTAAGTGATTAACTAACTTTCACACATATATATCCACAGACGTATTTGCACCTGCATAAGTATATATACAACACACACGAACAATTGTCAATGTAAACACACAGCTCTCATCTCAAATGAAGAAGAGAGAGTTCACTCTGGAGTCAAATATCTGTAAGTAAACACGAGTGAGACAGGTTTAGGTTAGTACAAATTGCATGTTACAGTGTGGAAACAGTTTTATGAAGTTTTTATAATAGCAGAATGAAAAATTATAGACTAATTAAGTACATTGTTGGAAATATTAAGTAGAATATTATGGTAAAGCAGAGAAACCTCAGCTACAGGCACTAGCTGCTATGTGATGACACTCAGTCCTTTGACTTGTAGAAACTTAAAGCTTTGCTAAGGAGACATATTCTGATATTTTAAATGTCAGGTCCAACATAATCTGTTAGTGACAAGGTGTTAGGTAAGTCCAACACAGGGGGCCCGAGGAGTGGCTACTCATGGGCTCAAGAGAACACAAAGGAAATTGTAATTAGTCCCTGGGACTGCGACTTCCACCATCTCCATATCACTACAGGTCTAAGAGTCAATCAATCACTGTTTGCAGACAAGCCTTTGCCAAGGAATTCCTGATCTCTCTCTCTCTCTCTCTCTCTCTCTCTCTCTCTCTCTCTCTCTCTCTCTCTCTCTCTCTCTCTCTCTCTCTCTGTCATGCATGTACACATACACACACACACAACACCTCTCACTCTCACTCTCCTAGCTCCCTTGTATTTCCTGAGAGCTCAAGTGGTACAACCACGTTACAACAGATTCATCTCTGACCACACACAGGATGGTGAGCTACTAACTTATGTGGTTTCAATGAGATTCCTGTGTTGATGGCCATGGACTTGTCTTTTGGACATTTCTCTCATTTGTTTCAGACTGTCAATAATAACCTGTACATGCTGATAAGAAAATAGGGACAAACTGCATTACACATCTAATAACGTTTTCATCATGAGGTAATCCATGCTTTCAACAAAAAATATCCTTTTAAGATTCATTGACACTTGATTCCTGACAGTTTACAGAAGATTTAATAATTTGTTCACAAAAAACACAATACGTATGAATTGTCTTTTAAAAATAATAGCAGTTATAGATGAATCAAAAAGTGGAAATAATTGTGAATAATCCTGACCCATAAATCCATAGTGGTGATAGGCTGAAAGATATCCAAACAGTACTGAACTGGAGACAACCTGTCTTAATGAAGACAACTATGTTCACGGCTCAAACAATTCATTATTAGTAAAATGTCTGTTTATTCAAAACTGAGCAACTTATTCAATGCAGTAAGAATAAATTGCACTTATTCTTTTTAAAAATTGAGTGGATAACTCTAAACATTGTAGATTAAATACATAGTTGTGGAAAAACCTTAGAAACAGACAAATGTTAGAGAACAGCATTGCCTGAGAGGAGACCTCTGTTTGAACCTACAGTAATTGGACCAGCATGCTATTGAATCAAAGTTGGCAAGTAAAAGTCCAAAACCAAAGTCCACGCTCACATCCACACATTTACAGACCACTGCCTATATCGAGTCAACATTTTTCCTGTACCTGATGCTGTATCAAGTTGGCGTGTAGTGCATGTAGGGTGTGCTGAGAACTGACCATACTCCTGCTGCAGCCTCCCAGGCACTGGGATTACTGGCATATATACCATGATTGGATTATTGGAGAACTGATGTTTCACAAATAAACAAGGAAATTTGATGCAGAAAGATGGCCTTTCAGGAAGCAATGCTGAGGCACGTGTATATCCAAACCCACAAACATAATGAGGACTTATATTGTATCATATGTGAAGACCATTCAAAATAGATTACAGATGTAAAAATATAACAATCAGCCTATAAACTTCAAACAGAACACAAGAAGAAAATCCCTGTCACAGGGTGCCAGGCAAAGATTTCGCAGAGAAGACAGCGAATAAAAACTGTAATTAAAGAACTAGAGAAGGTGGGATCTTACAATTTAAAATCTCCTGCGCTTCCAAAGACATGGATGAGAATTGAGATGATAAGTCTGAGGCTAGGAGAAAAGTTAGAAGTAAATATATCTGATAAAGCATTTCTATGAAACATACACAAAACATAAAATATCAGTCAGAAAGTAGTAAGTGAGACCCGTGAAAGATTTCGCGTGTGCTTTTCAAGGGGACATTGATAGAATCGCACCCCTTTTAGAGATTCATTAGCGATATTAAGGCCATAAGGAGCGTTGCAGGGATTCTGAGGAGAGATCAGGGCCACCTGGCAGGGTGGGCCCCACGGAAATGGAAATTAAAATGCAGACTGGTGCCAAACACAACGTGTCCCACACCTGCAACCCCTTCACGAGGCAGCCAAGGCAGGAGAATCACTAAGAGTTCTGAACCAGGGTAGGACACAGTGAAATGCTGTCTCAAATCCAAACAAAACCGCAGATTACTAAAAAGAAAACCCTCTAACCAAGTGCGTATTTTAGTACTCATCTGAGACATGTAGGGTAATTCTGATCCTGTGGGCAAGCAATCTCATGGCCTTTTAACAGAGAGGGACATGTACAGACGGGGCTGGGGTAGAACGGGGCTAGTGGAGAGGAAGGTGCTCGCTGGGCATCCAGTGGTAAATAAGGCTGGGAATAAATAGCTGAATATTAACTCATTCGAATAATATTAAAACTGTTCAAATAGAAAACAATTGCTTTCTTTTCTGTTTGCCCAGAGATTTGACTGACTGCAACTTGGAAAGAAGACAGCCCTGCTTTCTCCCTTCCCTCTTAAATCTCACCGATCCTATGGGCGAGCTATCTCATGCACAGAGTGGGAAGTCGGGATCACAGAGTGCTCATTCGGCCTCATCTCCCTCCTGCTCACTCTCCCACAATTCCCCTCCTGGACAATGGCTCCAGCACAGCCCGGTACAGAACAGCACGGGAGGAGGCAGAATGGTCCCAAGTCAGTCTCCTTCTGGAGATACACAGGCTGCAAACCCCGAGGTAGGAGTTGTCCTACTTGAGTCTGGAATCCCTGCATCTGCCTCCCAACCCTCAGGAAGAATCTGGTGCTCACCTCCGGGAACCCATAAGCTCAACTCAGTCCAAACACCAGGAACTGAATGCTCCTTTCCAGGACATAGTCCAGTCGCCATTTGAAAATGGTCGCCATAATGACTCCGGTTTCTATGACAACCGCAATGCTGCCTTCTCCTTAGTAACCAGGAATGGCTCCGCCCAGCCCTCCCTTTCTTTCTCTCAGAGCAAGAACCCTTCACCCTTGTTTTCACCCAAGAAAGCATACCCATTATCTGAGAAACTGTCCCCACTACGAAAGCAGAGCTTTCCTTTTTTGTTCGATCTGTGAACAAAACATATCCCTGGAAGAATGCCCACATTCTACTCACCAGACCATGGTGGTGTATATGGAAATGTCATCACAAAATGAACACTGCTTTCAAGGTGACAAATGAGCAATTTCATCCAATAGTTATCTATGCATATATGACCTCATCACAGGAATTTAAAGTCTGGGACACCTTGTATAGAAACATCCTGAAAAAGAAAATCAAAGGTTAAAAGTATTGTTTTGGAGATGCCGGGACTCGAACCCGGGGCCCCATATATGCAATACATGTGCTCTACGTCTGATCTACATCCCCACACCTGGTAACAGTTTCATCAAAGCCTATGTGAATTCAGAGAGACCGAACCAACATTCAGAGACTGCAAGGGTCTGCATCAGGTCCTTTGAGCATATTGGATTCCATGTTAAGTTTAGTGTTTTGATAGGACACTTGGGACATTTGTTGGATTAGAAAACAATCTGTTTTCAATCAAAGGAAAAATAATAACAATAAAAATAATAACAAAAACAATAATAACAACAAAACTTATGCTCTTTGAAGCAAGGTAAGCAAACAATGAATGATATTTTGAATTACTCAGTCCCATCAATTTTACTTCAACTTTACCTTGCAGCTGGTTCAACATGCCAGTACCATGTGGAATTAATAATTATATCTTGCTGATATGCGGTCATATCTGAGAGTATGAGTAGCTTCCTGAAACCCTCTCTATCATACCTCCTTTCTATTTTAAAACACACCTTAGTTTCAGGGTTTGAAAGGCAGTTTTTATAATCTTGGTCAGGCTGGTCATTTTGTTTCTTAACTTTGCCAATACTGTCCATCACTCCATTTATGGCAATAACTAAATTTGCGGTAGCTATTGGTTCATAAAACCCTAAGGTGCTGTCACTTTCTGCATGTTTATGTATCTCACCGCACGCTTTGGAAGTTTCAAAAATGAGAGTTTTTCTGAAATATATCCTCCTTTTCACACATCATCTAGTATATGTCTCAATATACAAAATCATTAAAGAAATACTGTATGTATGTTCAGATGACTGAGAAAAGTGAATATTTTTAAAAGGAAAACAATCTATCTTTTTTCATTTACATACCTATCCAAGTTTCTATTCCCTCTCCTCTGCCCATTACCTCCATTTACCCCCCCACCTTCTTCCAGTCCTCAGAGAGGGTAAGGCACATTGCCCAGAGGAAGGACCAAGGCCCTTCCCACTATATCCAGGCTGAGCAAGGTATCCATCCAAAGATAATCGTTTCCAAAAAGTCAGCACCCACCAGCAGGGATAAATCCTGGTGCCACTGCAGTTGGCCCTGCAGTCTGCCCCAGCCATAAACTGACACCCACATTCAGAGGGTCCAGCTTGGTCCTATGCTGGTTTGTTCCCTGCTGGCCAGAGTTGGTGAGCTCACATCAGTTCAAGTAAGCTGTTTCAGTGGGTGTCCCCATCACGGTCTTGACCTCTTTGCTCATATTCTCACTCATTTCACTCTTCAACTGGAAAAAATTAATAAACAGTACCTGAGAAGATGCCAGACTATAGAAGACTGAGTCCACATAAGACCCATGCCTGCCTCATGCTTGCTGCTTCGGTCTCTTGGAGTTTCTGTGAGTTGATTTAGAGAAACTTGTAGTCCAGATGGTAATCAATCTACCTCAAATTCCAAACAAACAAGTTTCATAATATGCTCCAAGGACACGTCAGCCTACCACAAAGACACTTCTATGTGATCATTGTATTTTATCGTTTTTTTTTAAAAATATTTCTTTAGTTGTTGAAAAAAAATTCCCGCCTCCTCCCCATTTCCCATTTCCCTCTTCCTTAGCATGGGGCTAAGGGTAAATAGGGTGAGACACGTGAGAAGGGGAGAATGGGGGGAGCTTGGGGGAATGGGATGGTTGGGATAAAGGAAGGGTGGACATGGGAGCAGAGAAATATATATCCTAATTAAGGGAGCCATCTTAGGGTTGGCAAGAGACTTGACTCTAGAGGGGCTCGCAGGTGTCCAGGCAGATGTCCCCAGCTAGTACCTTGGGCAACTGAGAAGAGGGAACCTGAAATGACCCTATCCTATACTGATGAATATCTTGCATATCACCTTAGAACCTTCCTCTTGTGATGGATTGAGATAGAGACAGAGACCCAAATTGGAGCACCGGACTGAGCTCTTAATATCCAGATGAGGAGCAGAAGGAGGGAGAACATGAGCAAGGAAGTCAGGACCATGAGGGGTGCACCCAACCACTGTGACAGTGGAACTGATCTATTGGGAGCTCACCAAGGCCAGCCTGACTTGGACTGAATAAGCATGGGATGAAACCGGACTTTCTGAACATGGTAGACAATGAAGGCTGATGAGAAGCCAAGGACAATGGCACTAGGTTTTGATCCTAATACATGAACTGGCTTTGTGGGAGCCTAGCCTGTTTGGATGCTCACCTTCCTGGTCCTGGATAGAAGTGGGAGGACCTTGGACTTCCTGCAAGGCAGGGAATCTGAACTGCTCTTCATTCAGATGTAGGGAGAATGAAGTGGGTGGGAGGGGGAGAAGGGTAGGGGAGTGGGGGGAGGGGGCGATGTGTGCGAGAAGGGGGAAGGAAATGGGAAATGGGGAGGAGGCTGTAATTTTTTTTCAACAACTAAAAACAATAAACAAACAAAAAAAACTAGAAAAGAGAAGTAAAGCAGCCAGAGTCAAGAGGGTGAGAGACTGCAGCTCTGTTGGAGACTGCTGGAGGGGCAGGAGTATGGTAAGGGAAGGCAGATTACCTCCTGGAAGATGGATCAGTATGGCCCCTTTCGCTTTCTAGTGTGGCTTAAGCGGAAGGAGCCCCATTTTGGAGAAGGGGTCCTTTGGCCTTCTGGTTGGCTGACCCAACTGGACCAACTCTTCACCAGGGAGAGAGTGGCATGTCTCCATTCAGAGGGACATTTCGTTCTTTTGGAAGAGGGGCAACAACATCCCATTATTGACTCTTCAAGGCTACTGATAACAGAACCATCCAAAGGCTTAGGTGACAGAACAGAGGGGCTACCCATGGAAGAACAAATAGAGGCTGCTTATTTGCAATTTATTAAAGCGACAGAGTCAGACATTTGTGTTCTCCAGAGATTCAAGTGAGAAAGCTTAGTGTTGGAGATATCTTTTAAAGCACCCAAGACTTCGGGAATTTCTTGAGAAGATGAAGTAGGAACCCAGTCAGCTTGAAGCCGGGTATGGAGTGCCATGGACTAGTGGGCATATTTGATGTATTCAAAGGCAAATTGGTTTACCCTTCAGTCTTGAAGATGATGCGGAGGAGTGTTTTGTTCACTCAAGCTGAAAGAATGACTGATCACAGCCATATTTTCATCCAGGGTCTGGTCATTGCCTCTTGCATACGCAGTTTCCCATTTAAAATAAATTAATATTCTGTCTCTTAGCCACCAAACAGAAATCCGACTACTTTTGCTATTAAAAATAGCATAAAAGTCAGACAATGAAGATAGGAACTGTCATTAAGTGAGATGAATTCCTAATTATTTCTCAAAAGTGCAATAACCAATTAGCTGCATATTAACTTCACAGTTATGGGGCTTGCTTCAGTGATTTTGGACAGGCCCAGAAAGGCCAAAAGAAAAACCAACAAGGGGCTGGCCCACCGCCTCAAGGAGTATATAGAGGCTCTCCAAGGCATGCGCTTCAGCAATGAAGACACGATGAGAGAATCTGACAACATGGCAAGGGTGAAGGAGGATGAGAGAAAGAACAAGCAGAAGATGGGGCAGATGTTTGGGATGCAAAGAAGTCTGCAGGACCCCTTCTATCCAAGGGCCCAAGGGAACTCAGGGTTGGCTGCAGCGTCCCCCGAAGGGACATTGAAGACATCCCTTGTGTTTAGTTCCTGGGCAGCATTTGCATAGCGCCCCAGCTTTATGCTGCTGCTTCGGTATAGGCTTTTCTCCTGTTCGGTGCAACCTGTTTGACCCAATGTCTGCCATGACCTGATTCTCATGTAGTAGATTTTCCTTCCCTGCATGGGAAAATACTCAGAGCGCATAGTCAAATTAACGTCCATGAGCCACAGAACGCTCATTTGCGCATCAGCCAACTTTTGTGAAACTGCAGCACACAGCACTGTGCACCAAGAAAACAAGCCTGAAACTTCATTGTGTCTTCCTTTATTGTTTTCTCAATAGTTTGTTGTCTCCCAGGATGACTGCTCCTTCTGGGCATAAGATACAGGAATTGGGAGCTAGTCACATCTGTGCATGGGGAGGTGGAGTCGGTGCATGTTTCCTTCTGGATGTAAACTAGGAGGTAATATTTGTGTTACTCCCGGGGCTCCATGATAGAAGAATCCATCTCTCCTTTACTGCTGCAAGGCAGAGCCTTGGCACCTGTGAAATGGGGATACTTCTTCCCATGCAGGAGTGTGGAGAGGAGCGCAGGAAGCATGAGAACGAGAACTGTTGTGCCTTGCTCCTGCCTCTTCCCCTGCATAGGAGTCAGGAACTTGGTCAGGCATTTGTGGCTGGAACAAGGGAGGTCTCCCCTGTGCCCAGGAATAAGTCCAGATACTGAGAGTCCGTGCCATGTCTCCCTGGTGCTATGTCTCTTTTGTACTGTTCTTCCCTTCTCTTGGGACAATGTTGCTGATGGTGATCTGGAGGCCCTGCTTAGCAAAGGAATCCTTTAGCAGGAGAACAGGGTAGAGAGTCCCACTTTGACTCCAATAGGATTATCTTCCCCTTGTTTGAGGACTCTGTTATCATTTGGGCCTTGATAATCCATGAGATTCATGCGCATGCTCTTTCTTGGTTGTCTGTTCCCACAAGCCCCTCCAGGAAACATAGAGCCCAACAAAGCAGGAAACAACATGGATGACCATGAGAACTGCTGCTGTCCAGTAATCTGAGCGCTCTCATGTCTTTCTTCAGGAAATTCACCTTAAGCCCTCTCTTTCTGTTTCCATAGAATCACCACCGCCCCTGTGAGTTTTCCTCTATCCGTATAGTTGAGCTTATTTTCTTACAGGTGTTTTAAAATAGACTCTTTTTTGTAACATGTGCCTGTTTTCTAAATTATTACTAAAATGACATGGAGTTTCCAATACTCCAAAGCAGGCATGTACTCTTACTAAAACCATTCATTGTGATGGCTCATTTGTAGAATGAGTCAATACAATATTGTTTCTTAAAGTACACATGTCATTGCTATTCTTCATTATATCCCTTCTCTATTTCTTCCACATTCCTATATGATATTTTGTCATTATCTCCCCATACGTTGTTTTTCTTGGTTGGTTGAGCTTCTCCCATGTTTTTGCTTGTTTTGCTGTATTCACTAGTTTTCGAGAATTTGCCATGTATTGTTTACCCCACATTTTCGTTTGCTTTCTGTTTTTCCTTGGTTTGCATGTACTATGAGTGTGATTCATGAGGAAATACCCCAGAGAGAAAATGTCATTTGCATCACATCATAGGAAGATGACATGTAATTCATCTCACTTACCACTATTCATGTTAAATGAACTTTTGTCGCCAGGATGATATAGGGCGCGTCAAGATTATTTTTTTATTTTATTTTATTACTTTAAAAAAATACCAGTCCAAATTCCCACCTCCTCTCCTTCCCCCTACTCCCCTCCCACTACCCTCCACAGACCCTGCCTCCTCACCCTCTCCAATCCTAAGAGAGGGCAATGTACCCTGCTCTGTTGAAAGTCTAAGGCCCTCCCTACTACATCAAGGTTGAGCAAGGTAAACATTCAAAGGGAATAGAATCCCAAAAAGCCTGTACATGCATCAGAGACAAATCTCAGTGTCACTATCAGTGGCCCCTCAGTGCCCCAACTGTCAACCACATTCAGAGGGACTAGTTTGATCCCATGCTCATTCACTCCCAAGCCAGTTGGAGTTGGTGAGCCCCCTTTAGCTGAATCAAACTGTCTCAGTTGATCAACTCCTCATGGTCTTGACTTCCTTGCTAATACTCTCACTCCCTCCACTCTTCAACTTGATCTTGGGAGCTCAGTGCAGTGCTCTGATGTGGGTGTCTGCCTCTCTTCCCATCTGTTGTTGGACAAACGTTCTATTGTGATATTTAAGATAATCATCAGTCTGAATACAGGGCAAGGACAGTTCAGACACCCTCTCCTCTATTGCTTAGGGTCTTAGCTGGGGTCATCCTTGTGGATTCCTGGGTATTTTGCTAAAGACAGATTTCTGGCTAACCCCATAATGGCTCCATCAATCAAGATATCTCTTTCCTCATATCTGAATGGGGGAAAGACAGGATTCCTTAAGGAGATGTTGCTAAAAAAGAAAAAAAACCTCGAGCACAAATCTTTCCCCTATAAAATAGTCACTCTTGGCCACCTATACTTTCAGAATGGGGACTTATGCTCTATCTTAATGAAAGGGTATTTAAATTATTTGTAATTATTCTGCACAAGGTTTTTGCCTCTTCTTCATTTGTCCATGTACTCCACTTATTGCCATGTAAAACTATTTCACATGTTTTTGTTGCTCTAATTATTTCTTCTTTGGTTGTTTAGAGCTCTTTCAGTGGTCTCCTGTATTGAATTCATGTGCCTGAGTTGTGGAATTTATATTCTATGTTCTTTTACTACAAGACACTCTAGCCAAGCATAATGGTACATACTTCTAATACCAGAGAATCTATAATGTCAGTCTAGCCTTGCTACATAGCAAGACCATTCCTTAAACAACTACAGGAAAAGATGTTTTAGTCTTACCTTATGTACATCCTGTTCAATTACCAGAGTCAGGCATTTCACCAAGAATTTGTGATACTTTTTTTTGGAGAATGGCATTTAAAACCAAATATGTGGCTGGGTGTAGTGGCATGCACTTTTAATCCCACTACTTGATAGTCAGAGACAGTGGATCACTGTAATTTCAGTGCTAGGCTAGTGAACATAATGAGTTTTGGGACAGCTAGAGCTATATAGTGAGACCTTTTCTCAAAATATCAAAAACCATAGAACAATAACAAAAAAAGTTTAAATCAAGGATGTGAGTGTCGGCCATACTCATTGCTATGCTATATAATTACAACTCATCCTTAGTTAATATATCAAGCTCATATGTACACTTTTAGTAAGTTGCAGATGAATATATGCAGCATCTGCCCCAGGTATTCAAGTTGCCACTACCAGCAGCTTCCTTCCCAGGCCATGGCTGACAGCCTGGAACATGCACTTTCCCCATTTTTTTTCTGTGCTTAGGATCATGTGCTTTGCAGTCATACATGTGTATGAAGAGAGGGCAGTGCTATCTCACTAGCAGGATGTGGCAGACATTCAATTAGAAGCTCATGGAAAGAACATGAAGCTGGGATCCTCTTAAAATCTACTCTATAGGCACTAGCTTCCTTTCCTCCCTGGAGATGGAGAACTGTGTGGCCAGAGATCCTCAGCTTGGTTACAGATGACTATCACCTTATGATCCTTTTCTAAACTCTTAACTGTCATTATCTTATTGCTGGAAGCAGCACTTCTAGATCAAAAGCAAATCATGCTATTAAATGAAATAATATGCAGAGAGAGGAGATTTGTCCACTTGGCAGTGTTCAAAGACATAGTTGGCACATTCAAATTTTTAGCAGTTTGTATAGACAGAAATTCATGAATTCGTTATTTCTAAACTACAGGTGGTTTGGAGTCGACTGAATCAGCAACTTTTATGAACTGCTCACAGAAGGATGAAATCAAATACATTTGGTTGGTTAAAGTAAAAGTTTCTAGTGAGAGGTTAGTTTGATGGCTTCATGTTGATTGAGGCCAACACTTGTTTTACTGTTGATGTTTGGCTGGCTTTTGTTTTGCTTATGTAATAAGACAAGGGGCAAGTATCATTTTAACTTAAGGTTACCTCTTAAATTAGCTTATTTAAGAGCACCAACAAATGCATGGTTGCCCATTGTCCCTTCATTCTACAAAAGCCAGAATATTAGGGCTCCCCCCCAAAAGAAAAACAGAAACAGAAACAAAACCTCCACAATATGTAGAGGTTTAATACGGAGGTGTTATGGAATGGGCTCATATGACCATGGAAACTCAGGAAGTCACATTACCTGCAACCGATAAGCTAGGACCTATGAAGGCCAGTGCTACATGTCAGCCTGAATCTTAAACACCATGGGAGTTGAGCCTAAGGTGTAAGTTGAGCCTCTGTCCTGTACTGGAGGCCCAAAGACCCAAGAGTTAGTTTCCGGTGCAAGTGTCCAGAATTTAAAGGGCCAGAAGCTGGAGTTTCACTACCTCGATGGATTCGATTCAGCTTCCTCGCACTGTTGAAGATGGATGGATCTGCCTTAGTCTACTGACTGAAATTCTAAGCTCTTACAGAATCAAAATACTCAGAAACTTCTTACCAGATGCTACTAGTGTCAGTTGTCTCAGTCAAGTTGGCATATATTTAACCATCACAGCCAGACATTGTCAGCTTTTATCTTTATTAGTAATTGGATCTGCTTGGATTTCATGAGTCTGTTCATTAGAAGTCTCCTTATAGTTGTTAAATTTGGAGATTCCTGAGAGTTTCCAGGGTTAGCAAATGAAGATACAGACACTCAGCTGAAAGTCAGCTTTTAATTTTTAAAACTTTATTAGTGTGTGTGTGTATGTGTGTGTGTGTACATGTGTGTGTCAAGATATGCATGTGATGATTGGAAAACACTGTGGTGTTGATTTCTTCCACCTTTGCTTGGGTTATGGGAATCAAACTAGTTTGTCAGGCTTGAATATCAAGCACTTTTACTTTCTGAGCCATTTCACCAATCTCTGAATCTGCGTTTCAACAAAGAAAATCATAATACCACAAACACCAAAAGATACATGTGTAGAATTAAATTTTAATTGATTTAAATTAGCATCTGGCATAGTCCCAGCTACACTAGAGACTGAGGCAAGAGAATCACAATTTCAAGACTGCAGATTGAATTTAAAGGCAGAATGGGCAAGTTAGTGAAATCGTGTGTCAAAATTTAAAAAGTAGAAAAAGGGTTTTGATAGCAGCTCAGTGATAGACTTCTGGTCTAACAAGAAGAACTCAAGTTCAGTCCTAGCCCTGCAATGATAACCAGATCACCGTCACTTGTGCTATACATTTTCTTTCCAGCAAGTTCTCAATCCTACTTTCAAGCTTTATTGTCATGGAAGAAACAAAATATCACCACAGTCGACGAATTTTACATCTTTACTCTCAGCATGCGAGGACACACATTCAAGTGGACCTGCTCTTCACTTGTTATCTGCCTAGAATTCTGGATTATCTGACCACCCCTGAAAGACAGTCACCAGCAAATGCTAGTTGTCAGTGACACTTTGTGTCCTCTGTCTGTCAATGTCAGGTCTCTCCTATGAGAAGAACAACAGGACAGCGGAGAGAACACACAGAATGTTGACAAGAAGCTGACATGAGCCCTTGATTCCAGTATGTGAGTCATCAGTGCCACCAGTATGTGTGTGTGTGTGTGTGTGTGTGTGTGTGTGTGTGTGTGATGTGTAGATGGGTGTGTATAGGAAGGGTCTGTGAGATGAAGAAAGAAGAGGAAGATGTCACTGCACATCTTTGAATTGACTGGATGCAGACAGACTACTCCTTCCCTATATTCAATACAGTAGAGTGCATGAGCGTTCTCATCTGCCTTCTTCCCCTCTCCATGAGCATTCTCTCCTCTTTCTCTGCCTTCTAGTAGAACAGGGGAGAAAACTGTGAACTCTCCATGCAGAAGCAGCTCCTGGAGAAGAACCAAGTGTGGTGTGGTCTTGTCAGCCTGTTACCTGAGCCAGAGTGACAAGATCATGTGGGACTCACCAGGTGAGTCATTTCCTTTTCTCTTCCCATCCGTGTGACCAGCAGCGGATCTGTGATGCCTTGTAGGAACACATCCTGTTGTGCATGTAGCAGCAAAGAGCAGCACACTGTGGAACAATGGCATTCATAGACTCCCCAGATGACTGAACCCTGTCGGGTTCCCTTTAAATGACCAGGAGTGAAATGGAAGCCATCCCTTCAGATCATTTCCCTAAATGTGACATGCATTACTGCATCACATTTGCAGGGAGTGCTTATTAAAGTGGTAGATATCTGGGTCCCAACAGACACTGAATCAAACCCTGGGGAGTGGGGGGTGGCATAGCCACTTCTTTCTGATGGCTGTCCATGTTAAAACGTATTCCTAGTGGGTTTGATATTCTGTCTTCCAGGATATGGAGTCACAGACTGCTTAATTCCATACCATGTTCTCTTGTTACTGCCTTAAATACCAGTGTGTTACATGGCATATCCTACAGACAAATCAGTTCCTTCATATATGTTTATCCAGATATTCACATAGTGGCCTCTTTTGTGAGCACCTTGTTCCTGCACTGAGAAGACTAGCACAGGTCCTTGTATATCGTGTTAGATAGGTAAACTGTCAGTAAGCAGATGAAATAAGTATTCAGAGCAATTTCATGTATTATTTGTTTTTTAAACATCATAAAGAGTATAGGAAATAGTTGAGATGGGCTTTGTGGTGTGTGATGTTACCCCCAAAGGTTTCAGAATTTAGCATGTGATCTGAGTCCTGAATGACAAAAAGAAGCAAGGCCGTGCACAAGCCATGTTTTGGGCGTGCTTGCCCCCATAGAGAACAGTGGATCTAAGAGCAGAGGACAAGGCAAGTGGCCAGAGCCTTGAAGACAATGTGTGGACACTGCTTGGGGATAGGACAGAAAGGAAAATGTGTGCCATTTTCAGCTGTGTATGATATTTGGATTTTATTATCAGTGTGGAAGGTGAGTTATGGAATTGACATGATTTGATTCCTTTTGGTGGAAGGTAACTTGGCACTGCACAGAGAAAGGCCTGAGGAGGGCGAGATGAGGGAGTGTGTGGAGACAGTGGAGATGTTTCAGAAGACAAGGGAGGGATGGAAGTGGATTGAAGGAGGGATGAAGCTATGCTGCAGTGATCATCGGGAGAGACGCCCTCTGCAGCCTTGTCTGGGAGAAGGCAGATAGCACCTGTATGCGCTGTGCATTTTCCTTGTGGAGACATTGCTCTACCATCTCTGGATTTGTCTGACCACATGGAGACACAGTGCTTCCATTTACTGACATCAATTGTTCCACGTTTTTTTGACACATGGTAGTTTGAATACCCAAACTAGTTATTGTAAAACTTAGCAATTTGATAACGTGTCAGCTGATGAATAATTTTTAGATGTAAACTTTTCTAATTAAAACTAACTGTAGCAGAATTTTCAAAAGAATAAGAATCTAACATTTGTCTAACGAAAAGCAAACCTAACGTTTAATGTATTTTTGAAAATGGTTGTTCTACAGCATGTACTGCTCTTGGCAGTTTTACAGATGAAGCAAGTGAGTAGGTTTTAGGCAGAGTCAAAATGAAATCAGTCTCTAAATTCTGCAGCAACTGCGTGTCCCTATTCTTTCTCCAGAAGAAGACTGCTTTTAGAAATGCGTATTTTTCACAGGTGGGCGTGGTGCACACATTTAATCCCAGGACTCATGAAACAGAGACAGTATGATGTCTGAGTGCAAGGCCAGCCTGTAATTCCAATTGCATACATCAACATTAGTCTGTCACATATGCAGGAACTTGTGACTGGTATTTAAAGCAGGTATTGTCACTAAAGACCCCCAAATTAGCACATGAGCAGTGTGATACACTCAATTCACAGAGTGGGAAGCACAGCTCATTCCAAAGGGTCTCACTATGTTTTCTCCTCACAGAATTTCCCAGCCTGTGTTTGGAAAATGTGTCCAGGACATCCTGGCTCAGGGAACCAAAGTTGCTGGGGCTAGGAAGGTCCCACATCTCTCTGACTCTAGAAAAGTGATTCTCAACCTGTGACTTGACCGCTTCAGCAAACGTCTATTCCCCAAACTATTTCCATTGTGATTCTTACCTGTAACAACTTTACAGCGATGATGAAAAAACAGAAATAATTTTCTGGTTGGGATCACCACACATGAGGGACTGTATTAAGAGTCATGTCACAGCATAGGAAGGCTGAGAACCACTGCTGTTCAGACATCCAAACACAGAATCCGAGCTCTCAGATATGTCTGGGATCCCTTCATCATCGTCCCCATACTCCTATGGAGGCACAGCCCCACATCAGGACACACACACTCACATCTCTGTGCAAAGGGAACCCTGTTCTTCTTTCTCTATCATTTCTATTTCCCCACACTATGCTATATTTCCAAATTTGCTTTTTTTTATATCTTCAAGCTCATCTTAAGGATGTGTCTGATTCTTTGACCAACCTTTTCCTGTTTTGTGATTCTTCTGCAGGGTCTGGGTCATAGGCTGTGCACACACATCCACAGACAGTACAACAGCAACCTCTAGTCCCTTGTTGCTGACCTTTGAGGAAGCTGGTCACATAAGGTAGGTTTGCTGGCAGGAGACTTGCTCTCTGGAACATGAAGTCCTTGCCAGAGGCTGAACTTGAGGATGCTACAGCACTTAGATCTGCCCAGTGTCTGACGGCCCTGTCCCAAGCTCTTCACAACTGTGGTGGGAGCACATTTGGGGATTTTTACAAGTGGTCCCTAGACACTGCTATGGCTCCCCTGGCTGTGCAGGACATTCCCAGCTATATTCTTGATTTCTCTGGTAGTTGTTCAATGAGAATGCTATACCATGAAAAGAAGCCATTGGTGAAATTTAAAAAGGCACAGCATTGGGCCTGGCGACGTAGCTCACGTGGTAAAATGATTGTCTAGAATGGGAATTGCTCTGGGTTCTTTGACCCTCTGTGCATATTCACCCTCACCTGTAATACCAGCACTCAAGGCATAGAGGAATGAGAGAGTCATTACGGTTTATGTGAGTATGGCTCCCAGTGCCCATGGCAGATAGCTCACAACTGCCTTTAACTCTAGCTCCATCAGGAGTCAATGCCTCTGCCAATCATGTGCATACCACAGACAGACAGACAGACATAATTTAAAGTATAACTAAAATCTAAACAAGATAAAAATAGAAGCATCACCTCCAGGTCATTTACCAAGGGGAAAACACGGTGGAATTTAAAATATGAACATTGTAATGGCTAACGGACTCTAACAGTCTACAGTGTTGCAGGAGAGATGGCTCAGTGGTTCAGAGTGCATTCTATTCTTGCTGAGGATGCAAAGTCTGTTTCCAGCATCCATTTCCATCATCTGTGATGGACCGTACCTCAGCTCCAGGAAGGTGTGACCTCTCCTGACCTTTAATTTGTCACTCACTGCCAGCTTTATTCCTTGAGGTCTGGGACCAAAAGATCAAAGTATTGAATGTCTTTAGCAGTAGAGGCTTAATTTCTAGTTCTGGTGCATAATTGAGAACAATAGCAATTGGGTGTATTTTTTGGGAAACAAATGGGGCATCTTAGATCAGCAACTCATAGTGAGGTACCTGATATCTGGCACTAAGGTGTGTGAGAGTGGTGTGTGTGTGTGTGTGTGTGTGTGTGTGTGTACAATCGAGTGCAGATACCGGTTGAGGACAGAGGCATTAGATTCCTCTGGAGCTGGAGTTGCAGGCATTTGCGAGCTTCCTAAGGCAGCTGCTGGGAAGTGAACTGAGGTCTTCTACAAGAAATTTCTTATCCATTTTCCAGCTCCTGGGGCTTTTGTTTAATAGCTCATGACTTCTAGAAATAGCATTATTTGTATATATGCAGAGTATCTCTGTTCAAATACTTTCAAAAACTTGAATTTTAATTAGCTTATAAAATAGTAGTTTTTTATGTGGCTTTTTAAAAAACTATTTATTTCCTTATTTACTTATTTTACATTCTGGACACAGTTTTTCCTCCCTCGTCTCCTCCAAGTCCCCCCAGTCCACCATGTGTTTTCACCCCCCAATCCCCTTTTCCTTCCTTTCTTTTTAGGAAAGGGCAGTTCTCCCATGTGTATCAACAAAACATGGCATATCGTGTTACAGTAAGACTAAGCACCTCCCCTTGTATTAAGGCTGGCAGGCAAGGCTACTAGTAGGGAGAGTAGTATGCCACCACTGCCCTGCTCTACATGGCTTTTTAATGCAAATATAGTATTGGCTAGCCATCCCTTACCCTCTCTTCCCTAACCCCTTCTAAGCCCCACTTTAATTGTTGGACCCTCAGTGTTCTCCCACATACTTCATTTAAGCCCTCTTCCGTCCCCACCCATAATGGCCTTTCTCCAGCATCCTGGCCTTTAGAAACACTCGAATTTAAATAAACAAATTCAAAGCCAAGGTCTACCTATGAGAAAGAGCATACAGATTTTGTCGTTCTAGGTCTGGGTTATCTTACTCAGTATATCTTTCAGTTACATCCACTGTCCTGAAAAATTACATACTTACATTACAACTGAATAAAATCTCTCTAATCTCTCTCTCTCTCTCTCTCTCTCTCTCTCTCTCTCTCTCTCTCTCTCTTCCTCACTCCCTCTTTTTCTCTACAACCACACCCATATATACTTCCTAGTTTGATTATTCATCTAACTATTGATGAACTTCTATTTTAGTGTGATTTTTTTAACTTTTGTGACCATAGCCACAGTGAACTTGGATGTGCAAGATCAGCTGAATTCCCCAAAAGTGAAGGGGTCACCCTGGGTATGCTACCAGCATAAGCAAAAGGGGGTACTCACCTAGAAGAAGTCGATACAGTTGTGCAAAGAAGATGCACAGTTAGGGTGTTTTCCAGAACGTGGCCCTGGGCTCTGTACCAGCTGGAAAAACAGAACCTTTTGGCGGGAAACCTCTATCTGTTAGGAAAAATCTTAAAACTACCCTCTCCACCTACGCAAAAAAGCTCCAATTACACCAGATTACAGCAAATCAAAGATGCTCACGTTTAATGAATGCAATGCTTCTGGGTTGTTGGGAACATGGTGGGGGAGGGAGGGAAGGAGTTGGGAGACAGAAAGAGACCATGCAAAACCTGAGACCATAGGTTTAACTAGCCTGTGAGAGTGGTCCTGACCCTTCCTGGAGAGGGTCTGCACTTGGCAGGCTTCCCTGAGGTGGAGTCTGAACCAAGGCAACTCCCAGGGGGAAGGGGCTTAGGATGGATGCCAGGGACTGGGATGATGGTTCCAATATTCCCAGACTCCTTGGATATAGGGGCGTTAGAGGGCTGGAGTCTCACTTTTGATCAAATATCCCACAACAGCCATCTGTAATTTGTTCATCAATGAGGAAGTTTAAAAACAAAGGGAATGCCTGTTCCTGATCACTGCTTAACTGGGTACTGATTAACACTTAACTATCAGGTATAGGCAAGAGCCCATCAGCAAATGTCATGCATCTCTAGAAACACATAGGCTTACAAAAAAAAGCCTAAAACCAAGATCGTTGTGCAATATTGAAGTTTATTCTTCTAAAGTGTTCATCATTTTATGGTTTTTTTTTGGTGAACTCTTCTGTTGGATGGCTATGGAAAGAAAAATAGAAAAAAAATCCTTAAAACGGATTTTCCTCTTTCTTTTATTTTTTCATTTTTTCTGTTTTTGGTTTTCTTAAAATTAAGTTAGGTTTCTTCTACAAGATAGCTTTACTAAGTCACTGAAGTCTGATAAACATGTCTTTGAATGCAAAAGCCCTAACCACTCATCCTTATAGTGGAGGTGTGTATGTGTTAGAACACATGAAGACTTTACAATAATCTCTATATTCTCTATAAATATGTAAAGTATGTATTTAAATAATAGATTTAAAATATTCTTACAATATTGTTATTGTCCACAGAGTGTTCTAGGAATGAGGAGTATGTAAAAATTTCCTTCGGTTTATCAGTAAACAATTAGGAAGTTTCGTCTTTTCAGAAGATTTTTGAATTCTTGAGTTCCCAATTAGAGCTGACAAGACAAAAATGCCACTCAGCTTTTAAAAGTTCACTTTGAGTTTCTCCAGGACGTTGTTATTCTGAAAAGCACACTGATTCTTTGAATCTGGGAAGCTGGAACACACACAAACTCTAAACTTAGTCTTCCACCTTATTTTATAGCTATTTCTAGAAGACCTAAACTACAGGTTGCACAGTTTTTATGTGTGACAGCATAGCTTCAAACTGTTGCATTCTGAAAAATGTGTAAAATTTACATTAAAATAAAACCTGGGCAAATCGAGATTTATATAGTACCACATCCTATATTCCAAAATTAGCTTTAATGTAATTTTAGTAATTTTGTAAGAAGAAATGAATCTAGATACCATTATTACTGCAACCTAGCATGCAAACCATGTACATTACTAAATAAAAGACAACTACTTGATATTTCACCTGCTGCATTAATTATAATAATTCTCTTACTACTACTTAGGTTTATTAACTGACTATGCTAACTTTCACCACTGTTCCTCTTAACTAGAAATCTCCATGACTTACTTTCCTTCGAAGGAAACGTATGTTTTTCTGCAGTAGTAATTTTTTTCAGTTTTGATCTGTCAAATTTTTCAATTTCAGACATGTCAAGTTTGTCAGCCATCTTGACTGAAAGAACAACAACAACAAAACTTTACCTGCTAGAACTATGATCAGATTAGAATAACAATTATAAGTTCATAAAAATTCAAAATATCAACGAATACTTTGCATGGTGGTTTTCAACAAGGAAACACCCAGTCTTAGAAAGTCATGTTTTTGTAGGTTACTCTGATTGCTAAGCTTTAGTCCATTTCTGGTGGCAGCGAATGACAGCAGATTAAGACGCTCCAGAAAATAAGATACTCTAGAAACCCAGGGGAAAATAAAAGCCTGACTTTTAAAATCCCAGCAAAGGTAAAATGAGACTATGAGTATCTTCACCTTCCAGTCAGCTACGTTTAAGGCATTTGGGAATGATGGTGAGCATCACACACTAAAAGAGAGTCACACAACACTGTACTAATTTCTATAGAATGTCCAAAGTCAGTGTATTAGAACAGTGCAATAAGACAGGGAAGGGATTAACCTAGTCATTGCCAATTACAAGTCTCATAATACCTTCTTGTATGTAACCTTACAGAGTGTAGAAAAGAAAAAAGAAAAGTCACTATTTATGATCAAGACTCAAAACCTTTAGTAGAAGGAGGAATGCCAAATACAGTTGAGACCTAGTTCCAAAGATAAGAAGGCAGAGCTCTTCAGCCAGGGCCTGGTTTTATCTTAGCAGTGCTAGGATACAATCAAGTGACCAGGGTAGACTAGAGAGCCCTCTACCCCACCACTTCCCCAGCTTCCATGTCTCAAATCCTTTCAGTCAAGGGTACTCTAAGGCCTATTTTGCCAGGTGAACATTGCTGATCTCAAAGCTGGGGTAATTGTCCCCATTCACAGTGAGGACAGACCTTCACATATATCAATCATCAAACAAGAAAATGTAGGTCGGGTGTAATGCTGCATGCTTTTAATCCTAGCACGTGGATCTGAGTTCAAAGTCAGCTGTAAGCATATAGGGAGTACCAGCCCTGACAGGACTACAAAGTGAGACTGTCTCTAAAAAACAAAATGAACAAATAGTCAGATAGACCTCACCTTTGAAATGTATGTATAGAATTGCAGTGCTTGGTAGGCAGAGACAGGAGGAACAGGAGCTTAACATGATCATTGCAATCTACATAGTGAGTTCAATAACAGCCTGGGATATATGAGATGGTTGCAAATAAGAAGACAGACCCACTGAAGCAGATTAGTGGTTACTATAGTATCTAGAATTCGAAATGCAGGAGGGACTGCTGAAAGATCAGGAGTTATATTTGTTCTTCATTTTCTATTTAAGATGTGGGAAATGTTCTGGAATTTCAAAACTCTGACAGTTATACAATATTTTTTTTATTTTATTTTTCTCCATTAACAGCTTCAACTGGGTGTGGGGCAACAGAACCATTCCCAGCACAACCATGGGTGTGGGGTTCCCCGCAGTCTCCCCAGGGCGATGGTTCCTGCAATGATCTCTAGGGGGAAATGGCTCCCAACAGATCCCCTCCCCCCCTCCCATACAAAGGCAGGCAGCTATCACGTGGAGAGCACCAGTCAGAGTCAAGCAAGGTGTCAGACCAAAGGAGAAGGGACTGAGACAAGAAGAGACCCTCCTCTCGAGTGGTGAAGAAATCCACCTCTCCTGGGAACAGATGGGTGCCCTATGACTCCTAGGTCGAGTGGGGACCAGGCCTTTTTTTCTTTCCCCCTTACCCATCTTAGGGTTCCCAGGGCCCTGCCTTAGGTTGGGGGATTATCCTGCCATAAGTCGCCCATCCTTGGAGCTCCTCAAATAAAAGGCATCTAGCAGGATTAAAGTAAGCAGATCACAGGGCACCCTGTCTTAGGCCATGTGGAGAGCGCCCTCATACCTGTACCATGCCATGTTGAGCCGGTTTCTACAACCTCTGTATGGTGGGCTATTCAGATGAGGATCCACACTAACTCCCATCATTGGGCCCCTGCGTCTATCATTAATGAAAAGACTGTGAGGAGCTCCTCAAACAAAAGATATAATGATATAATTTTGGCACCAATAACTCCATCTCCAGACAAGAAGAGAGGGCTTTTTCCCAACCCAGTATTCACCTTTTAGTCTGGCCTATGGTATGTCCTCCTTCCTAAGTGCCTACTCCACATAAAGTTACGTGTGCTGCCTGCCAAAAATTAGGGCAGTTTAAAAGGGATCAAAATCTAAAATTTTTAACATATGCATTAAACCCAAACACTTTACAGCATGTGTCAAACTTTTCCCACCATCTATAAGCAGTTACAAATATCATTAGAACAATTTCAGTAGGAGTACAATGACATACATTGTTGTTATCAAATACCACCAGTTCCAGTCTCTGAGCAACAGTGACAGGAACCCCCAATTTTCCCCCTTCTTAAGTGAAAAGAGGTTAATATTTTAATTAAAATGAGTTCTGTGTCCCAAAGTTTAAAGCAGTCTGATATTTAGTCTGCAACTCAGCTCCAAAGCAGACCAGAGTTCAAGCTGCAGAAGCACTTTAGCATTTGTGCTCCAGGCCAGGTGGGGGAACCTGGGTGAGGCGAGCTGGATTCAGCTACATGAAGCATATCCTGGCACTTATGTCCGCCGCGTCTCCCTGGACTCTGGAGGCAGGATGACACCCTGCAGAGTGGTGTAGCTGGTTTTGTTAGCAGGCACTTCTTTCCTTGGGGGCAGTTAAGACCAGACCAAGGACCTCTCCTCAATCATCTCTGGAAGTCTGGAACTCCTCTGTGTCCGAAGCCTCGACATCACTTCCAGATTTTATTTTCTTTCTGTGAAAAAAGCACAAACTCATCCTCGACCCCAAATATATATACAGGTCGGGTTTTTTCATAATGCATTGCAAGGGCTTTTTCACCTTGTCTTATCAAAGGTAAGCTTGGTGTCATCAAGCCAGATCCGTTTGCATCAGGATCTGCTGGCTATCCCGAGTGAGGTAACACAGACCCAAAAAGATGAACATGGGATGTGCTCACTCATAATTGGTTTCTAGAGATAAATAAAGAACCTTCATCTGACAAAGGATGGAGATAGAGACAGAGACCCACACTGGAGCACTGGACTGAGCTCCCAATGTTCCAATGAGGAGCAGAAGGAGGGAGAATAGGAGCAAAGAAGTCAGGACCACAAGGGGTGCACCCACCCACGGAGACAGTGGGGCTGATCCATTGGGAGCCCACCAAGGCCAGCTGGACTGTGACTGAAAAAGCATGGGATAAAACCGTGCTCCTTGAATTTGGCAGACAATGAGGGCTGCTGAGAAGGCAAGAACAATGGCACCGGGTTTTGATCCTACCTCATGTCCTGGCTTTGTGGGAGCCTAGCCATTTTGGATGATCACCTTCCTAGACCAGGATTGAGGGGGGAGGACTTTGAACTTTCCACAGGACAGGGAAGACTGAATGCTCTTCGGTCTGGATATGGAGGGGGAGGAGGGGGAGGGGGAGGAGTGGGAGGAGGGGGAGGGAAATGGGAGGCGGGGAGGAGGCGAAATTTCTTTTTTTCCAATATAAAAAAACGAAAAAAAAGAGGATAGCTTACAAACTTTTGGTTGGATGTCCAATGGTTAAAGCTCTAGTGATAATATTCTTATGGGAGACCTTGAGCTGCTAGGTAAAATTCTTACAAAAAACAGTTTCCAATAGAGAGCTTAAAACAGCTGCCTAACAGGTACTCAAGCAGGTAAAGTATAAATCAACAGATAAAGTATACAATAATCAACAAATACAGTATATTAATTATAATTCAGCTATGGCAAGTGTGTATATTAGATGTAAAACTTATTATACAACAGCTTTATAAAACATGCTGCTTATGGTTAAATCTTCTCAGTTTTGCTAGTTAAGATATTAAACTCTTAATTTAAACCAGTAGCCTGTCTGATATAAAAGGACAGGAGAGAATCTGGACAATGGTTTAACAAATTATTGACTATGATCAATGTTTCTTATACTAAACAGTAGATTCATTGATAATTTTAAGATTGATTCCTGGACAATTGCCTTTGCTAAATTCAAAGGCCAAAAACAATGGTCTTTTCCCAGATCTCTGCTACTATTTATGCACCTGTATCTTGCTAATGTTATAGCAAAAAATCCCTTAAAGGATTTTATGCTAAATTTTACAAATGACTCTTCCAATGGAGGAATTGCATATATGGCTAACAATAATAAAAGTTCTACAATATTTTCAATATAAAGATGCTCTTCTTCTGTACTGAGGAGATCCATTTGGAGGGGTAAGTGTGTGCCTGCTCAACTGGCCGGTCTAATCTCCAAAATATATAAAGGACTCAAGAAACTAGACATTAAAATTCTAATTAATCCAATTAAAAATATGGTACTCAACTGAACAGAAAATTCTCAACATAAGAATTTCACAAGTGTAAAAGACACTTAAGGTCATGTTCAACTTCCTTAGCAATCAGGGAAATTCAAATCAAAACAACTTTGAGATACCATCTTACACGTTTTCAGAATGGCTAATATCAAAAACACCAATGATAGCCTATGCTGGAAAGGATGTGGAGTAGAACACTCATCCATTGCTGGTGGGAATGCAATCTTGTGCAAACACTTTGGAAATCAGTGTGGCAGTTTCTCTGGAAATTAGGAATCAACCTACCTCAGGATCCAGCAATACCACTCTTGGGAATATATATGCCCAATCATACTACAAAAGCATTTGTTCAAGTATGTTCATAGCAGCATTATTTGTAATAGCCAGATCCTGGAAACAATCTAGATGCCCTTCAATGGAAGAATGGATAAGAAAATATGGAATATGTACACATTAGAGTACTACTCAGCGGTAAAAAACAAAGACATCTTGAATTTTGCATGCAAATGGATGGAAATAGAAAAGACTATCCTGAGTGAGATAACCAGACCGAAAAATATGAATATGCTATATACTCAATCAGTAGTGGACTCTAGCCATAAACAAAAGTCATTGTGTCTATAGTTCACAAGCCTAGAGAAGCCAAATAACAAGATGAACCCAAAGAAACCATATATAGATCCTCCTGGAAATTGGACACAAACAAGATTGCCAGGCAAAAGTTGGGAGCATGGGGGTGGGGGAAGGGGTGGGGGTTGGATGGGGGAAGGGAACAGGGGGAGAGAGAAGGGAGAAGGTGAAGCCTGGGGAGAGTTTTTAGGAGTGGTGAGGTGAAGATGGAGGAAGGGCTGATATAGGAGCAGGGAAGAAGATGTCTACATTAAGGGGCCCATTTTAGGGTTGGCAAGAGACTTGGCTCTAGAGGGGATCTCAGGTGTCCACGGGGATGTCCCCAACTAAGTCCTTGGGTAGCAGAGGAGAGGGTGCCTGAACTGGCCTTGCCCCCGCTATCACACTGATGATTATCTCGATTATCACCATAGAATCTTCTTTAGACGAAGGATGGAGATAGAGACAGAGACCCTCATCAGAGCAATGGACTGCGCTCCCAAGGTCCAGTTTGTAACACCCGATTTTGTGTTACACCCTCGGTACAGTTTGCGTGCCACTGTATGGTAGGCGATTCGGGCAAGTGCCTGGAAATTGAAAGAACACATACAGAGACCAGGATCATTCGAAAGGAGACCAGCTGAATTCCAGTTTATTCAGATTTGGGGGAGTTCTTATCTACCAAACTGCTGTATATGGATCTCCGCCTAGGCACGTGGGAAATTACCATATTAACAATGGAGACAATGCCCTACATCTAATCACCAGGCAGGACAAGAAGAGCACAGAAAAAAATAGGATGCTTAGTTAGCTGACCAGAAACTGTCCTCCACATGCACCCAACGAACAATGGCAGACCAGGGCCCTATAACAGTTGAAGAGCAGAAGGAGGGTAAAGATGAGCAAGGAAGTCAGGACTGTGAAGGGTTGGTCCACCCACTGAGACAGTGTGCCTGATCTAATGGGAGCTCACCAAAGCCAGATGGACTGGGCCTGAATGAGCCTGTGATCAAACCAGACTCTCTGAATGTGGCTAACAATGGGGACTGGCTGAGAAATAGCACTGAGATTTGTTTCTACTGCATGTGTTGGCTTTTTGGGACCCTAGTCTGTTTGGATGCACACCTTCCTAGGCCTGGATGGAAGGGGGAGGGCCTTGGACTTCCAACAGGGCAGGGTACCCTGCCCTCTCTAAAGGAGGGAGGGGAGGGAGAAAGGTGAAGGGGGAGCAGGAGGGGAATGGGAGGAGGGTAGGAAGTGTAAATTTTTGAATGGAAAATTAAATAAAAAAAACAAAAAAATAACAAAACAAATTTCTTTTTTAAATATATAAATAAAAATAGAATTTATTTGAATGACTTTTAAGTTAAGTAATTTTTTTTCATATTCTTTTTTTTTCGTTTTATTTTCTTTATTTTTTTCCTCCATTAACAGCTTTAATTGGGTGTGGGGCAATAGAACTATTCTTAGCACAATTATGGGTGTGGGATTCCCTGCAGACTCCCCAGGGTGATGGTTCCTGTAATGATTTTTAGGGGGAAACGGCTCCCAACAGATCCCCCTTTCTCTTATATAAAGGCAGGTAGTTATTACGTGGAGAGCACCAGTCAGAGTCAACCATGGTGTCAGATCTAAAGGAGAAGGGACTGAGATAAGGAGAGACCCTCCTCTGAGTTGTGAAGCAATTTACCTCTCCTGGCAACAGAGGGATGCCTGATGATTCTTAGGTCGAGTGGGGGCCAGGCTTTTTTTCTTTCCCCCTTACCCATCCTAGGGTTCCCAGGGCCCTGTCTTAGGTTGGGGGATTATCCTGCCATAAGTAGCCCGTCCTTGGAGCTCCTCAAATAAAAGGCATCTAGCAGGATTAAAGTAAATAGATCACAGGGCACCCTGTCTTAGGCCATGTGGAGAGCACCCTCATACCTGTACCATGCCATGTTGAGCCGGTTTCTACAACCTCTGTATAGTGTGCTATTCAGGCGAGGATCCACACTAACTCCCATCATGGGGCCCCTGCGTCTATCATTAATGAAAAGACTGTGAGGAGCTCCTCAAACAAAAGATATAATGATATAATTTTGGCACCAATAACTCCATCTCCAGACAAGAAGAGAGGGCTTTTTCCCAACCCAGTATTCACCTTTTAGTCTGGCCTATGGTATGTCCTCCTTCCTAAGTGCCTACTCCACATAAAGTTACGTGTGCTGCCTGCCAAAAATTAGGGCAGTGTAAAAGGGATCGAAATCTAAAATTTTTAACATATGCATTAAACCCAAAAACTTTACATCATGTGTCAAACTTTTCCCAACATCTATAAGCAGTTACAAATATCATTAGATCAATTTCAGTAGGAGTACAATGACATACATTGTTGTTATCAAATACCACCAGTTCCAGTCTCTGAGCAACAGTGACAGGAACCCCCTATTTTCCCCCTTCTTAAGTGAAGAGAGGTTAATATTTTAATTAAAATGAGTTCTGTGTCCCAAAGCAAAACAAATTTCTTAACTGGGAGCTGTAGAGAGTACTCGTTGGTTAAGTGTCCTTGCCATTCAAACAC